>CM023450.1:134549704-134703516 GCA_013339765.2 Haemaphysalis longicornis | reverse complement strand
AAAGTTTGGGTCATTTCCGCCGCCGAAAAATTTTTGATTTGCCAGCGTTCGAAGGACTTGTGCCGAGTGTGCCAGAAGGAGAGAGCCACCGGGGCTCACATCATCTGGGACTGTGTCAAAAATCCGCGCGAAGCGTCGACAGAGAATATGATCCCGCCGCATCTCGAAGCCGCAGCGGGAAGCTACGACCAGGAACAGCAAACCAAGGCCGTCCAGCAGATCTCGGCGGCCCTCAAAAGGCAACGATCAAGCGAAACCGACGAAAAGTTACCGCACCAACAAAGGGGCAGGCGAAGCCGGCCGAAGGGAGTAGCGAGGCCGGAGCCGAAGTAGAGGGACAAGAAGTCGAGAAGACGTCACGGCCGCGTCGCGGAAAGACCCCCGCGCGAGGGGGATCTAACCGAGCTGCAGTCACTTTAATAAAGTTGTTCTCTCTCTCTCTCTCTCTCTCTCTCTCTCTCTCTCTCTCTCTCTCTCTCTCTCTCTCTCTCTCTCTCTCTCTCTCTCTCTCTCTCTCTCTCTCTCTCTGGCTTCCCTGTCCCTGAAGACCCCTCTCCTAGCGGTCTGCAATTACTCAATATTCAGAGCAGTGGGAGGGCGCGATGCCTAGCACCGACCCGTCGATGCAAGTTTGGGCCGTGACAAGAGCCCTGGAGTTAGCTGGAAGGCATGGTCTTCTCGCCACCACCCTTGACCAATAGCCCAACATCCCGTGCCCGAATGGATTCACGAAATTAAAGTTTTGTTTATCCATCCATTCAGCAAGCCCTGCCAACAAAGTATAATGGGATAAGAAAAACTGAATCTTAAAATTTTGTTTTTTTATACGATGTATAAAAGGGAAATATTATGCAAGATCAAAAGTATATTGTTACGTTACGTTAGTGTTAATTTTGTGTTGATTCGCAACGCTTCTATAGTCGCAGCGGGACCCGTATCTGGAAGCATAGGTATCTCCTGTATCTCAACGCATAGGTTTTGTATCGCCTGCACGCCGCCAAGAGTGCACCATGGGATATTCTGCGCGTGGCCAGGAGCGACTTACGATTTCAATATCTGTGCGCATTTTTTCCTCAAGTTTCATCCAGAATGGGGAGGGCGTCGATAATGTTGTAATTGATCTAAGGGGTGAAAGTCCGTGGATGATCACTGGGCTGATCGTGTGCAAACAAGAAAAATCCTCGAATAACACTGACCGCGTTATATCAACAACGGATTGTCGAACCGTTTCGTTGTGAACCGGTAACCGTTATTATTTTTCCGGTTCAGTTCTGGTTCGGGTTCAGCCTCGTAAAAAAAATAACGGTTCAGGTTCGGGTTGAATTCCGGAAAAAAGTATACGTTTGGTTCCGGCTTATCGTTCGGTTCGGTTCCGGATCGACTCCCGGGCTTCGGGATACTTCTGGTAACACAAGAGTTAGAGCCGCTTTGTGTAATCATGCTCCCTCCGTAGATGACTATGCTTCACTGCAGAACAAGCAATGTGTGGAAGCCGAAGCACAAAAACCAAGCTTACATCGATAAAAGTGGGCTTCACCTCTGAACGCTAACGCATTGCTTGAAAGCCGTTTTTCTGGAGTAATCTAAGCCGTCTTGTACAAAATATGGAGGCCCTATGATCTCTTTTTATATTTTTATGAGAGCTTTTCGGTCGGCCAACCAGTCTATAGGGAAATGCATCAGTTTTTTGACGGGACGCCATCGGTCCCCACTAGGAAAGAATCGCTTTAAAAGAAATTCAGCGTCCTTCCTCTTTGTGAAGAAGGATGACCGGCGAAGCTGTGATGCCGAGCGTCAACGTGAGCGACAATATGCTGTTACCGGGGCGCAGTTTAGAAGTGCACAGAACAAAACACGTTTCTTTGCAATTTTCGATTGAGCATACTTCCTAGTTAATTGCCTGAACTAAACTTGGACGCACTAGAGTTCTATTCCAGCGGACAAACATGGGGCTGTCCGTTTCCCTCCCGTAGAAGCCCGTGTATTGAAAAAGCAAACGGGAATTCCAAAATATTTGCAACTTCACTGTGAAGTGTGTAATTTTGAAACGAAAGCAAAATTTCGCGTAATGCTGGAGCCGTCTTAGCGGCTAGTTGTCAGGTAATTGATTTGATGATGATGTTTGGATGTTTATGGCGCAAGGCCAACTGGGGCAAAGAGCGCCAAAACAACAGGTAATTGATTTAGGAATAGTTTCAATGAAGCGGGAGTTATAGCCGTTTTCTTCAATCATCCTACCTCCGTAGACGGACATGCTTGACTGCGCAGCACACAATTTGGAAAACCCAGCTTACAATTAAAGGCCAATTGAAGTCGCCTTCACCTCTACGTACAAATTCATTGCTGGGAAGGCATTTTTTTTATCAAGGGCATTATAAGCGTGTTAAATCGAAATATGAAGGCCATAGGGCGTTTTTATTACTTTCTATGATTTTTTTTTCTTACGCCGAATTTGTGGCGCACAGTTTTACGATTACACTGATTTGAGTGGGCGCCGCAACATGGCGCTACGCTCGCCTGGTATCCTTGTCTACATCGCTCTGTAGTCAGAGACGGTCTGCTGGATCCTAGCCATTGACAGCTTCGCTGTAAAAATGAGTTTGACAGGAAGGGGGAGGGGGGGGGGAGGAGCCTAGGCAGCAGTTCACACAGCGCCCGCCAGATGAGGTAAAGCCACCCTGCCATGACTCGTGAGAACTTGTGCGAAAAATTTGAATCTCCCGCCCTGAGGCCGCTTCTACGAGTCTCGCGGAGAAGCATGCAGATGGCGCCACGCGGCCGCCTAGAGGCAGAAATGCTTCCAACTCGTTCGCGCCTCTCCGAACACACAGAAACATCCCCCTCGCGAGGGGCACGATCAAATGCAGAGCATTTCCGGGGGCGCACGACGTTAAGTAGTTTGCGTTACGTTAATGTTGTTGCACTTGTGGCAACTGCTGACGAGAGAACGCTCGTCAGCAGTAATTTGAATGAGTCAACGATATAAGGCGCGTCCGAAGCGCCCCACTCTGTGTCGGCTTTGTGGCGCAGTGGGTACAGCACCATGTACATTGCGTTCCGCCGCAGAGTCGAGAGATCGAGACCTGGCGCGGGTGCTTTTTTTTTTTTTTTTTTATAGTAGGGAGGGGTGCGGTGCGGACTACGGACGTCAACGCGGGTGACATCGTGAGTTACTGAAATGCTCTGCATTTAAAATACGCTGTGTCTAAAGGTACGTCGGACGTACCCGCAAAATTTCTTAAAGATACGTCGGACGTATTCGCAAAATTTCTTAAAGATACGTCGGACGTACCCGCAAAATTTCTTAAAGATACGTCGGACGTAAGATCGGACGTATCCGCGAAACTTTGTTAAGTACGTCGGTGGTATTCGGTTTCACTCGGCCCAAACATGCAGCGTACGTTCAGCGTTTTCTCGCGTCGACGTCGCGTCGCCAGAAATGCACGGCGACGCGAGCACGGCGGCGCGAGCCAGATACGTCGGACGTACCCGCAAAATTTCTTAAAGATACGTCGGACGTACCCGCAAGATTTCTTAAAGATACCTCGGACGTATCCGGAAAAACTTTAAGTACGTCGGTATTCGGTTCACTCGGCCCAAACATGCAGCATACGTTCAGCGTTTTCTCTCGTCGACGTCGCGTGGCGACGCGAGCTGAAACTCGAGCGACGCCGATGTCTACGCTCGCCAGATATCGGCGTCGACGCAGCGCGAGAGAGCATCGGAAAGCGAGCGGCAGCGTCCGTCTTCGCGTGGTTTGGGGTCGTTCCTTTCAGCAGAAAACAATCAATTTCTTTTTAACTTACGGTAATCGGTTGCCTTGAGACAAATTGCAAGCTATTTCTGTTCGCAAGCGCTCATCCATTTGTGGCTTGTTCGGCTTTCATCAGGGAGATCGGGATCTGCGATAGCTTTGTGTGGGTTAAATGAGGGAGCTCCTGGTTACATCGCATCCAGTATTAGCATAATGTGGCTTGTCAGCAAGATCGGTGCGTGACGAGCAAGCGTTATCAACGCCAGAATTCTGGCGCATTCCATTCCATTCGTAGCTCCCGTGGCTTGCGCAGGGGAGACCGGGGATGTGTGATAGCTTTTTTTGACTCAAATAAGGGAGCTGTGGTTACATCGCTTGTAGCACTAGCATTATTGTCCTCGGCTCCAAGAGCGGTGCGCGAGAAGCAAGCGTTACCACTGCTCAAATCTTTCAAATACGACCAAAAGAAAGCACACCCGACACTATTCGTGGGCAGCCTCAGTTGGTACACCGAATTCTTCACACCTCCTCGCCTGCTCCCGTGGTCGAGCGGTTGAGAGCCGGGCTTCTGTTTTGAAAGTCCTTGGTGCGAATCCTAGCAAAAACAGCTTTTTTTTTTTTTTTTTTTTTCGGCGAGGGTTTGATTAGTTTTTTTTTACACAGACAGGGTGCCAGAGTACCCTGCCTTTCAACCTACAAATGACGTTCGACGGTAACCTCACTATCAAGGCAGCGCTGAAATTTGTTTTGCTTACAACTTGAATTCATGAACGTGCAGTCGGTACGCAACATGAAGGTTAAATCAAGTAGCAACTAAAGCAGTTGTGCCAGGTTGTGCGAGGTGCGTCTTCGTTTATCATTCTATCTTATTTTGTTCTGATTTGACCGTGATGGCTCGAGATACATTTCGCAGCATTTCAATATATTTGCCCGCCAACATACTTAGCAATAAATAAAGACGCCAGGGTATTTTTTTTTTTTTTTGCTAAAGCTAAAGTCTTGACAATTGCAGTTCAAGAAGCGATAATAACTGCTCATAAACGACTTCAACAGGATGGCATACGTGTCCAGCAACGCCCGCCGACGCAGCGACTGGCGCGCGACTTCGCCGGTCTCCTGCCGCGCGGCCCGCGCGTTGACGCCGAACGACGCCGACGCTCGCCGCGACGCGTGATTTCGCGTCCATGTGGTTAGGGCTTTAAACAGGAACATATGACGGGGGAAAAAAAAAAGAAAGATACTCGCGTCGCACATGATTTTGTTTCCCTCTTGCGAGAACCCGTAGTGGTCCGCATTCGATCTCTGACCTCAGCGAAGGCTCTAACCGCCCCTTCAATAAGGTCCAACTAGAGAACACGAGGGGAAAAAAATACATTCTGCGTCAGGTTAGGCATCGTTAGATTCTTGGCTTATATACAGCAAACGCGTGATGGTTTTGCCGTCGATGGTTCGAGATAACCACGCTAGTTTTGAGCAACGCCGCTTTCGAGCCACTCTGGGCCCTGTACGTCCGACGTATCTTTAAGAAATCTTGCGGGTACGTCCGACGTATCTTTAAGAAATTTTGCGGGTACGTCCGACGTATCTTTAAGAAATTTGCGGGACGTCCGACGTATCTTTAAGAATTTTTGCGGGTACGTCCCGTAACTTAGGTATCTCCTGTATCTCAACGCATAGGTTTTGTATCGCCTGCACGCCGCCAAGAGTGCCCCATGGGATATTCTGCGCGTGGCCAGGAGCGACTTACGATTTCAATATCTGTGCGCATTTTTTCCTCAAGTTTCATCCAGAATGGGGAGGGCGTCGATAATGTTGTAATTGATCTAAGGGGTGAAAGCCCGTGGATGATCACTGGGCTGATCGTGTGCAAACAAGAAAAATCCTCGAATAACACTGACCGCGCTATATCACAACGGATTGTCGAACCGTTTCGTTGTGAACCGGTAACCGTTATTATTTTTTCCGGTTCAGTTCTGGTTCGGCTTCAGCTCGTAAAAAAATAACGGTTCAGGTTCGGGTTGAATTCCGGAAAAAGTATACGTTTGGTTCCGGCTTATCGTTCGGTTCGGTTCCGGATCGACTCCCGGGCTTCGGGATACTTCTGGTAACGCAAGAGTTAGAGCCGCTTTGTGCAATCATGCTCCTCCCGTAGATGACCATGCTTCACTGCAGAACAATGAATGTGTGGAAGCCGAAACGCACAAAACCAAGCTTACATCGATAAAAAAGTGGGCTTCACCTCTGAAACGCTACGCATTGCTTGAAAGCCTTTTTTTTTAGTATCTAAGCCGTCTTGTATCGAAATATGGAGGCCCTATGATCTCTTTTTATATTTTATGAGAGCTTTTTCGGTCGGCCAACCAGTCTATAGGAAATGCATCAGTTTTTTGACGGACGCCCATCGGTCCCACTAGGAAAGAATCGCTTTAAAAAAAATTCAGCGTCCTCCTCTTTGTGAAGAAGGATGACCGGCGAAGCTGTGATGCCGAGCGTCTCAACGTGAGCGACAATATGCTTTTACCGGGGCGCAGTTTAAGAAGTGCACAAACAAAACACGTTTCTTTGCAATTTTCGATTGAGCATACTTCCTAGTTAACTGCCTGAACTGAACTTGAACAGACTAGAGTTTCATTGCAGTGGACAGACATGGGGCTGTCCGTTTCCCTCCAGTAGAAGCCCGTGTATTGAAAGCAAACGGCCAATTCTCCAAGTGTTTTTAAAAGCGAAATTTCGCGTGTGCTGGAGCCGTTTACAATTTTGTAATTGATTATGATGATGTTGGGTAATGGTTTGGCCGGCGTGGCGGCGCCAAAACACAATAATTGATTTAGGAATAGTTTCAATGAAGCGGGAGTTATAGCCGTTTTCTTCAATCATCCTACCTCCGTAGACGGACATGCTTCACTGCGCCAGCACACAATTTGGAAAACCCAGCTTACAATTAAAGGTCAATGAAAGTCGCCTTCACCTCTACGTACAAATTCTTGCTGGGAAGGCATTTTTTTTCAAGGGCATTATAAGCGTGTTAAATCGAAATATGAAGGCCATAGGGCGTTTTTATTACTTTCTATGATTTTTTTTTCTTACGCCGAATTTGTGGCGCACAGTTTTACGATACACGGATTTGAGTGGGCGCCGTCATCATGGCGCTACGCTCGCCTGGTATCCTTGTCTACATCGCTCTGTAGTCAGAGACGGTCTGCTGGATCCTAGCCATTGACAGCTTCGCTGTAAAAATGAGTTTGAACAGGCCAGGGGGGGGGGCCTAGGCAGCAGTTCACACAGCGCCCGCCAGATGAGGTAAAGCCACCCTGAGAGTGAGAACAACAAAAATTTGAATCTCCCGCCATGAGCGCCCGCCAGATGCGGGTAAGAGCGCCACCCTGCCATGACTCTGTGCCAGAACTTGAGCCGAGAATGATAGGCTCCCGACCCGGGGGTGCGATCCTAGGCAGCTTGCATTCGAGAGCCGCCTGCATTTGCTTTACGGCCAGTGTTCGGTGCTGTAGACGGACGAGGGCATCGCAGCGTCATGTTGGGGGAAGCGCGATTGTGTGGCGCGTCCGAAGCGTCCGTTCGTCCGTGTGGCGCAGTGGCTTTGGCACCCCGTACATCTGCGTCCATCTCTCGTACACGGGGCACACAGACACGAGCACCGGGAGGGGTTTTTTTTTAATATAGTAGGAGGGGTTCGTCCGCGCGGGAAACGGACGATACGGGGGTCGCCGTTTCGTTAGTAGGTGCTGAAATGACTCTGAGTTGTGCAAAATATTCCAATACACGCACCATACAAAAGTGCGGCTACACGGCAGCCCGCAACCCACCGCAATCGGTACGGTTTAGGGTCTGAGGAGCGACCCGGTCCCCCCCCCCCCCCCCCTTTAGTGGCCCTTTAATGGGCCCGCCTTCCTCGTCTTAGCTCGCTAACGGTTGTCGATGCGACTGCCGAATCAGGCGGCGCAGATAACGGACCCAAGTAGATCCTTCTGTGCCGGCGTCAGGGAGTCATTCTGAGGCTTCGAAAATGTGGTTTAAATAGTCATAACCGTTCGAAATTCGTGAACCGGTGGCGCTTGTCATACGACTCTCCGTAATTTAGCACAAAGAACAACTGCAGGTTTTAGGCAAAATCTGTGTATATCACCGCGGCCCCCGCGTTCATTTAGTTAAGAACGCTCGTTGGGTTGGTTTTTACGATAGAAGCGGAAAAAGTGGCCTTGCAAGAAAAAAATGGTGCGTTCGAACTGACGCAGAATGCTCCAGCCGCGCAAGAAAAAAAAAACGCCGCCATATCTGGAATGAATGAGATAAGTGGGGCGCAACTGAGAAAGGGAGAAATCCGTGTCGAATTCTCCCTTGAAAGTTCGCATACACATATTAAGAAAGACAAAAGACTGTGTGCGTACATTGTACGAATCAACTTTATTGTTTCTTAGAGGGGGCGGTTCGGTGTTGTTTAGTTTCTTCGGTTGTTCTTTTAATTTCGTCATTGTCATGACTGGATTACGAGGCCCTTCATTACGACTGCTTTTGATCTGTGAAATGCTCCCAGGTCAGTACTGGTGAAAGACCCCGCAAACACGAGGTCTAACACGTTCCTCGGATAGTGGTAGGGTTCATATGGATTCACTGAGTGCGTAAAGAAAAATACCTTTATTTGGGCGAACTTGTGCCCGAACAAGACGAGAGAAACGAGCAAAGGTCCTTGCGTCTCGTTCGATCTCCGAATAACGACTGCCTGCGTTCGTGGCGTGATCTCGCGTGATCTCCCCCTCGCAGTGCACGTGCGCTCGCGCCTCCGTTGGCGAACACAGACAAGCTCGCGCTCCCGGTGCCAGGTTTGCGCTGCCGGTTGCAGCCGGGTTCTTGCGCGTGCAACGGCCCACTTTGCGACATCTCCGAAAGCATGCGGCGGTCACGTACCACGAGACACAAGGATGGAACCCATGGCTAGGAGCTTCGCCCCTAAAATGGCGCGTTTGAAATGAAGCAAAGGCTCCACCGCGCGGCAAAAAAAAAAAAAAAAAGTGAAGTGTTCGAATTGACGCAAAACAGCTTCAGCATACGAAATTAAAGCAAGCACAAAAAGAACCCAACTCTCGCTGGCGCAGTTTCAGGAGGGGGCGCGTGAGCATTGCGAAGGCGGGAAATTTGAATTGCACATTCATCAAGAGAGGAGTGAGACAGGGTGGCGGAGAGCGTGACGGGTGGCAGCAGTGAGCGGATAACGGCGCCACCACCCAATATGGCGCATCACAGCTCTGCACTTGCGACAGCTTTCACATTAGGTGGAACGGCTTTAATTTTTTTGTCTGGCTTATAAGCTTATATGCTGATATGCCGTACTGTCAAACAGTTTGCTCTTGCAGCTAAAGTCGCCAAAACGCCTATCATGTCCTCATTTTGTGTCCCTGGCTGTTCCGCAAAGCTAGTGTTTTGCGGAAAAAACGGACTTTAGAACGTGTGCAATGTGGAGAAGTTAAAAGCACCTTCCATATAGCAACGCCACTTTTTTGCGTTGCCAAGGCTGTTTCGCAAAGACGAATGATTGCGTATGGGGGACGAGAAGGGGGGTGGGAGTGGGGGTGGCATAGTTTTGGGTTGGTGTCGCGCGTCATCCCCCTAACATAAAGGGGATATTGCTGTGAATAAATCAATCAGTAAATCAATCAATCAAAAGGGATGGCTTCGCAGGCCCCTTCCGGCGGACCCCCATTCCAGAACCTTTTTTCTAATTCCCACAGAAGAACTGACCGAAAAAAACACAAATGTAAAAAAACGCTTTTCTTGTTCATAAAATGCCACTAAGATTAATGTGAGGTGCTGGTGGCAATGCTGATTTATAACAGGGTATATTCTCTTTAATGTTGGCGCATTTACGGCTTGAGTGCAATGCGTAATATTTTAATGCAGGGGTCGAGAACCTGTGGCCCGCGGGGCAGTATTATGCGGCCCCCAGCACGTCGTCAGGACCCCCACCTCTCCCCCTGTCACTTCCTATCTGAGGGCCGACACGTCAGTTTTGACGTCAAATTGGGTTAAACGGGAGACAAAAATAGATACTTAATAGCGCCCAGTTCGCATTGCTCCCCATCTTCACACTTAGCCAGATAAATGTAAATTCGCTTAATTTTTTTCTCTTTGTCTGCTAAGCACCCCCCCCCCCCCCCCCCTTTTCCCCAAATTCGCGGCCGGCCCTCCGCCGTCGTGTCGGCTGCTTCATGCACCTCGGCCCTCCACCTCAAAAGGTTGCCGAGCCCTGTTACAACGCAAAGCAGTCTTTGCCGAATAACCCCCTCTCTCCCCCAGCCAGGACCATGCAACGCTTCGCATTCACACAAAAATGCAGAATTGGCGGAAGTACCCCACGTAATCGCTATAATAGCGTGAAAATAATTTAGAAAGCCAAAAATAGGAAAAATAAAAAAGTAAACATTTTCACTAAAATGACCTGACGAAATCAAAAATATGCATTTTATGCATCTCCTCCAAAAACTGAAGACTAAATTAAAAAAAAATACCCACATAAGAACGTTCAAAATACGAATAAAAAGCGAAAATAAGCAAACCATGTAACGCCCTACATTCCCACAAAAATGATTAAGTGGTGGAAATGACACGTTTGATATTTGTAATTGCGTAAATTGAGATAATTGGTCGAACGGAATTTTGGAAAACCAGAAAAAAAGAAAAATGTGCAAAATAAACTTACAAAAATGATCTAACGTAATTAAAAATATTCATCTCCCCCAAAAACCGAAGTCTGATTAAGAGAGCGCGGAGCGGAACGCTGGAAATACGCATCCAAATAGCGCAAACGGACCAACCATGCGCTGCGCCTTGCAGCTGGGGATAAATACATAATTGGCGAAGGCACCTAATCGCTACAAGGGTATACATTTACATCATCGGCGAAAAGAAGCAAAAGAAAACTAATAAACAATAAAGTAACCCAATGTATCTGGCTACTCGTGCACTAATGTGTGTTTAAAGGAGATAAGACACTCTATAGGCAAGCGGCATCCGAATGCTACGCGTATATGAGCCTACGCGCTGCACCAACATTTTCTGGAGTGTGGAGCCTGGGGGTCATGGGCTCATTAACGTGAAGCTTAGGATGATAGTGAAGCGTTTTACGTTTTTCCTCGATCATCGTGATGGTCTCCTCCAGGCGGCTGTACAAAATGTAGCACCTGCAGGTGTCATGACATATGACCCTTTGCCTCGCAACAACAACGCAGCTTACACATGGGGCCCGTGCAGCGGGCTTTGAAGGGGCGGGGGCGGTGTCCCCTCTTACAGGGACTTTTCCCTGGCGAGTACGCGTGCGCAGAGAACTCGAGGAAGCTGTACTGAAACTTGATGGAACCCCCCCATGTTCCCCGCATCACCGCTAGGTCGCGCCAAAAGTTCGTGTGATTAAAAAACCGACGCCCCGATTCAAAGGGAGAGCCACTAATTATCATCATCATCATCATCACCATCACATCACCATAATCATCATCATCATTCCCATTCCGACTGGATCAACGGATTTTTCTTCCATTTTCACGCAGGTGTTCTACCCACCAAGGCGAGACAGGAGGAGCGAGGTTTCCTCTTTCGTGGTGGGTCTGCTCTGTGGAAGGCCCAAGCATTTTTTTTTATGGAGTGAAACACGGTGTCACATTTCTGGGACGAGCTGCAGTGCTCCTTCGACGCGCACTGGCGGCTCACTTGGATGAACTTGGGGTTTATGCGACCTCGGAATGCCCACTCTTCCGTTGTTGCGTCAAGGTCATACGCCGCCACTCGCTCTGGAGGGCATGGGTCGACGTTGCTGAAGGCCTTCGGTCGGTGTGGAGGCATTTTGTGCAGAAGACGCAGTGGGCAGTGACCGCCCTTGACGAGCCTGATTCAGACCCTAAGCTTCGTGACACACTGGCGTGGGGCTCGCGAATTCCTATGCAGTTGAAATAGAGCAGCAAAGGAGATAGGACTCAATTTGAGGTCTGGAACCGGAAAGAGCCCGTTTCGGCCCACCGAAGACTTTCCGCCAGAGCTTCCCTCCCCGTTCCCTTGAAGCTGAACACAAATGACACTGCCGGCCATTTGGCAATCCGTATGGAACAAATCTCTCCAGCACTCTGCGGCTTTGCTGGAATTACCCCTCGACTGTTTTCATTTCCCTGGTAAAACATCCTGTCTCTTGGCTCAAACGACTCCCGAAAGCCTGCATTTTTTTCTGTGTGGGTAAAGCTAACGTTCTCTGAATCACGGAGACATCTGCAATCACCCCGTATGGCTCTGTATCTATATTTGCAGATGAAGTTACTGTTAAAGTTACTAAACTTAATCAAAATATCTTGGCGATGTGCAGGAGATGGACTTACATTCTGTAGGGCGCAGGTTCGAATACCAGACCTGAATATTTTTTTCCTTTCTTTGCCTTTATTTTGTTTGCTCTGGCGGCCATTTGTTGGACCGTACTCAGGTCATACCGACGCCGTTCGCTTAACGGGGCGTTTAATGCTTTTTTATTAAGGTCGGTACATAATTACAGCGGCGTGTCATGGTGATTAAAGCACTTCCAGGGCTGCTGTGCCCCTTTAGCAACCTATTCGTTCCCTATACTTACAGCTAACTTGGGAAACCGCTACAAGTCTCCTCACGCCGGCACGTCGTTACACAAGTCAAACAATAACCCCTCATGCAAAAGAAGAGCCCAGTAACGCCAATAAAAATATTTGACATGCATTGCGCTTCCCTGTCAGGTGGCGGTTTAGCAGAGCTGTTGAGACGATTTCATTTTGCGTTTTAGCGGTAAAGAACGCGAGTGTGGCATACGTACCATTATGAGCAATATGAAAGGGAACACAGCAACGCGTGGCAAACAGCCTCGAAACAGACTCGGAGCGATACGCGGATGGCGCTGTGAAAAACGAAGGGGGATAGGAGGGCGTTCTTCCACTAACAGTTGGCACTCCCACCAAAAGGGCATTTCGTCAAAGCAACAGCTTACGTCATTTCGCGGATAATACGGTATCGTCCGACAGCCGATTAGAAGCACGGCGGGAATGGGATCAGTTGGTAGAACCGCGTCCCATTTCTACTTTGTTTCCAACGGCGACCGCTGCGTATCACTCATAGCTGGGTCTGATGGTGTTTTCTACGCGTTCCTGTGTTCCCTTTCATATTGATCATAATAGTACGTGTACAAACCAGGTCACTTGTAGCATCCGCTTCGGCGGTACTGGGCCTCCGCTTGGCCAGTGCGTTAAAACGGCACTTGTACCGACTGCATTTCCCAGAAAGAACTGCACAGCTTCTTCTTCTGGGCAATGAGCAAACAACCAATAAGCAAACAAACATTAAACAAGCTGCATAGGTTTGTGTAGTGCCGAGGGGTCTGTGAGTTGCAAACACCCTAAAGGTGTCTGGAGCACGGCTAGGCCAGCGAGACAGACGCTCCCGGATCCTGTGTCCCCGTATTGAAGCGGAGCTTTCTATGCTTCAAGTGCGCCGCATATCGTAACACAAATACGCACTGCAGGAAAGACAACTTTACACATTGGGTTTCTAAGAAGGCCAGATGATAATGACGATGAAACGCGAAGCGCCTCAAACAAAACCGCTTCGTGGTTGGATTCCAACCGGGGTCCCTCGCGTTATGAGGCCGACGTCTATCCCATTGCGCATTTCCGACACGGTCGAAGCAGTTTGGACTCTGGACTTTCACTTTGACTCGGTTTTCATGGAAGAAAGCTTGGCGTTTTAACCGTCTTTACCTTAAAAAAGGGGCTTTCATTTTTTTAGCGTTTTATTACCCTTAAGATCACCCAGACGTTTCCCGTACACTCGGTTAGTTTTTTTTTTTTTTTTTCAATTGAGAGGCCTCCAATGGATTAGTGTGAGAAAAAGAACCCGTTCAACTCCCTTACAAGATACCACCCATTCATTCGAACAGAGCAGTGGCCCGCCCTAGTCAACCTATGACCCAGGTCTGACTGATCGCAGGCCGCCTTATTAAAGCGCAAGCTCTCATAATTGCCTCCCGAAGTCCTTAAGTCCTCCTGATAGCCACCCGTGGCACATAAAGTTTATTGTTGTCTGAGAGTGGCCAGGCAAGGATGCGTGAGCAAGGATATCAGTCTCCTCACAGTACCCGCATCCAGACTGCCACCACCTGAGTCAACCATCCCCTATCGTGACTGACTGATCGCAGCCTGCTCTTTAAGCCAAGCTCGATTAGTCTTAGTCTTGATGTCAGTCCTCAGCGATGCCACTAGTTTTTCAACTCGGCCTGCCAGTCGTGGCACATTCATCTATGTGTCTGTACGCCCGGCGTTAATTTAAGTCCTTTAAATCTTAACATTCCGACATATAACGCAAATGCCCTTTGTGATGGTACCTCCAGCGCCTTTTAACTTTTGGCTGGAATTATTTCAGTGGTTTCACCAATGCTACCTGAAAATCTTTCGCCAAGAGCCTGTGAGGCTTCAGCGCACTTACTTTTCATAATTCCACCTTTGACCAAATGTTTCGCCAAGATATTAATGTGCAACTGATGCATCGCAACGTGAGGAGAGGGCAGGTGTGGGCATTTTTAGAACACAGCTTAACTGAGCTGTCTCGCTGCGTTTAGCAGACTTCACTGCAATATTTCTAGCCGAATTCCTAGCGATAGTACTGGCTTTAAAAGAAGTACCTCCGCAGCACTTGAATATAGCTATAATTACTGACTCACTATCGGTATGTTCCGCTTTGTCATCACCCGAAAATTCACCCCTGATCCGTGCATTCAACTTTCTTGTGGCTTCCCATTTGCGGGACATCTGCCTCATTTGAGTTCCCGGGCACAAGGTTTACTTCTTAATGAAGAGGCTGACTCCTTAATTGGCGCGATCGTCTTCAGATGATCCTTCGGCTAACCTTTGCCTTGTTCCGTTTTCTGTAGCAGGAGCAAGGCTCCGTAGATATCAACGCCTAACGGGAACGCAGGAAGGGGTCGTCAGTAATTTTGAAGATTATGCCCAATTAAAACATAATATTCGTTTTTGTGAATCTCGTCAATGCGAGGTCACATTAACCAACTTCAGATGTAGGGTTCTCCAGCTGAACTTCTATATGCACAGGTCTGGTCTCGCCTCCTCCGCCCTATGTGCTGTTTGCGGTGAAAATGTGACACTAGAGCCCTTCCTATTACGTTGCCGTGGTTTTTCAATGATGAGACAACGTCACCTAGCCAGGCCATTACAACGAAATTGGACTTCCTAGCTATTTCCCTGTCTTGGGGCCACATCACTGGGATATTGTCGCAGAGGGGTGGCTGCAGCAATTCATGCATGCGTGACGGAGGCCAGGCGTCTGCTCTGTTAGCTTTGATTATTACGGGTACGTTTTTTTTCAAATTCAACCGCAACTTTCAATTTTTAACGAATTCTTTCTTCTAATCACGCGCTGTTGCTGGATGCAAATGGATAGGTATCTACTTTCAAGTTGTGAGCGGGTGCATTAGCCCACTTCATGCCCGATTCCTGGCCAATCCGCCCGTGGGTATGAGCCGTAAGACGTGGAACAACAACGACAAGGCCCCGCTTCTGGAACATCGGATGCCGGTCGGCTCCTCAGAGCGCCTTTACCCGACTGCACCCATTCCCGCCACTTCCATGGCGGTGAGCGAGACTTCCTCGACGCCCCTATAGGCGTCGCTGTGCTTGCACTACTGTAGAAAAAATCGCCCGAAGCTGCTCCAATTTCTTGACTGCGCAGCCCGATGAATGACGTGCACATATTAGGCTGGGACAGTTGGTGTAACCGGACGAATTGGAACAGAAAGTGCGTCAGACATCGTGCTATAACTAGAACATAAATAGCCCATTGTGTTTTTCAGGGCGAGGAAAGTACTTTACCTCTACACACTTGTACCGTTTTCCGGATATCTGTTGTTGGATCAGTCGTCGCCATCATGTCCTTGTCGCTAGAACAGGGTTGCTGAACTCGGTAATGAACTCACCATTTAAAAAAAAAAAAAAAAAAAAAAAGCGCGCAGGGGAGCTTTGAAATTTTTCGGGCATTATGTTCAGGGCGGGTTGCCGGTTTAGCATGGCTTTCAATTTTGGCAATGCCGGTTATGGCAGGCCCGGATCGTTTTGTCCGCAAGATTTCCCGTCTCTCCCAAAAAGAAACGAATTAGCCCACAGCAAGCGTCTTCGCGAACTCGGCATCTGTGCTCTCCACTTCAGGCACGAACGCACGTGAATTGACGAGGAGAACAGCACGCGAGAGATCACGCCACGACGGGCTGGGTAGTGTTTTCTAGAAGGTTGAGCTGGCCTACGCCCGTCCCTCCTCACGAGGCGCACGTGGCGTGCGCTGGGTTTTTTAACAGGGGAGAGAGAGAGAGAGAAACACTTTTATTGAGTCTTGTGGTTTAGCAATGCGTGGTGGCCACCGGTTGGAGTCTGGCGGCGACGGTGGCAGCTCTTGTGACCAGGAGTGTTTGCACGTCCAGGTCCGAGCTGCCCAGCGCACGCTCCCACTGCTCATCACTATTTACATACTGGAAGGGGTCTTGGGGGCATGCCCACATGGAGTGGACAAGTGTGGCGGGGGCGCCACAGAGGAGGCAGTTCGGTGAGGGATACTGTGCGGGGTAGATGCGATGCAGTACTGCCCGACAAGCGAGGGTATTCGTTTGTAAAAGTCGCCAGAGACGTTCCTGATAGTTGGTAAGCCCTGGATGAGCGGGGGGATAATGGCGGCGGGCGAGGCGGTAATGCACGACGATGTCGTGATAGGTGATAAGTCGGTCCCTCGCGGATCGAGCACCATGGTAGGGGGTGATGCTAGCCCCGGCACGGATAGTAAGCCCTCGTGCCACATTGTGGGCCGCCTCGTTCCCTCCCAGACCAGTGTGCGCCGGGGTCCAAATGAGTTCGACCGGAGAGGTCGGGGGATTTTTGGAGAGGATTTTGGATGCCACGAGGGAAATTGACCCACGGGCGAAATTTTGAATGGCCGTTTTCGAATCTGTGATTATAATTGTTGGGGTAGGCCGGGTCGTTAACGCAAGTGCTATTGCAGCCTCCTCCGCCGCCGCTGGGGAGGTGGTACGCACGGTAAGAGAGGTAACAGGGGGGCTATCCGGGCTGTTGATGGCTGCGAGGGCATAGCCTTCGTGATGGCGGTATTCTGCCGCGTCGACATACATGATGTCTGGTCGGATGGGCAATTTCCTCGCCAGTGCTCGCGCTCGCTCCTCCCTGCGAGCCCTATGGTACTCGGGGTGCATGTTCCGTGGGAGGGGACGAACGCGGAGACAGGCATGGGTGGTTCTTGGGATGGGGACCTTCGGGTCGGAGATCTCTGGTGCGCGGATACCCAAACGTTTTAGAATGTGCTCACCAGTGGATGTAGTGGAAAGTCGTCGGAGTTGGTTGATGTGATGGGCTTCAATCAGCTCCTGAGCCGTATTGTGGAGGCCTAGGCGTTCAAGTCTGGCAGTGGGTGCATTCTGGGGAATTCGCAGTGCTGCCCTGTATGCCTTTCTAATTAGATTATTAACTTTCGCCAGATCCGCATTGGTGACTCTAAGGTAGGGGAGGGAATAAGTAATCCGGCTGACGACAAACGCCTGTACGAGCCGTAGCCTCTCCTGTTCTTTGAGCCCATGATTTCGGCCGGAAATTCGTTTAAGGAGTCCAATCGTTTGATTTACATGGGAGCTTAATTTTGAGATGTATTGTGTGTTGCCTCGGTTGCGTTGTATTACCAGCCCTAGCACTTTAAGGGCAGGTACCTCTGGGATCAGGTGACCATCTAAGAAAACTGCGATGTTTGGGGGGCTTCGCGATCCGAATTTAGATGGTAGAAGGAGCAGTTCGGATTTGGCGGGTGAGCACGCAAGGCCTGCCAGCAAAGCTTCTTCGGCGACTGCTTGGGCCCCTTGCTGCAAGGTGTACTCGATTTGTGCGTCACTACCGCCTGTTACCCATAGCGTTATATCGTCCGCATAGAGACTGTAGTGAAGGTGGGGTATTACTTCTAGGCGTTTGGGAATATTAAGAATGGCCAAATTAAAGAGTAGGGGTGATAATACGGCCCTTGCGGGGTACCAATGGAAGGAAGAGAGAGAATTTTCGATTTGAGATCTCCTACTTGGAGAAACGCCGTGCGCGACGTGAGGAACGCACGCACGTAGTTGTAAGTGCGTTCCCCAGGGGCCATCGATTCTAGACCGCGCATGATGGCGGCGTGCGAGACCCGATCGAAGGCTTTTGTAAGGTCCAGAGCCAATATTGCTGCTGTGTCGCGCTTGGTAGTAGGTGTTATTACGTCTCGAGATAATTGGAGCAGGACGTCCTGGGTGGATAACCCGGGCCTAAAGCCAATCATTGAGTGCGGAAGAGCATCAGTAGATGTAAGGTGGAGCGTGAGGCGAGAGAGGATGATGTGCTCCATGACTTTACCTATGCATGAGGTGAGTGAGATGGGTCTGAGGTGATCGATGGTAAGAGGCTTCCCTGGTTTCGGAATGAGGGTGATCTGGGCGTGCCTCCATGCCTGGGGGAGATAACCGAGCTTCCAAAAGTGGTTAAAATAATCTGTAAGAGCCGATATTGAGGAGTCGTCCAGATTGCGGAGCATCTTATTGGTTATTCCATCCGGCCCCGGGGCTGACCCGGGCCGGAGAGCAAGGAGGGCGCTGCGTACCTCTGCTTCTGTAATATCTGCATCAAGATCAGTATTTGGTGGTCCTTTATATAGTGGGAGCTGTTGGGTGTCACCAGTGGGCACATATAGAGAGCAAACTTTGTCGAGTAGTTCTTCATTGGTACCCGGGAAATTTTGTGTGACCATTGTAAGCCGATGGGTCTGCTCGGTCTTCGCACGAGAGGGGTCTAATAGATGCCTGAGGAGGTACCAAGTGCGTTTCATTCCGAGGTTTCCCTTCATTTGATTACAGATTTCATGCCACTGATCTTGGGCAAGCTGGGCGGAGTACTGCTCAATTTCAGCATTGAGGCGAGATAGTTTAGAGCGCAGTTTTCTGTTGTGTTTCTGTTTGCGCCATCTACGTTGTATACTGCGATATGCAGCCCACAAATGCTGTAGGTGGGAATCAACCACATCTGAAGGAATTTCCGGATCCAGCGCGATACTTGTGTGCCGCGCATCTTTAAGAATTTGTTGAGCCCAATTGTCTAATCCAGATGTACTAATTTCGGGGGGATCGAGAGTTTGGCGTACTTGCCGGAAGTCGTCCCAATTCGGTAAAAAGGCCTGCCGAGGGCGGCGGCGCACGAAACTGGCTACTGTCACGTCCGTTTGGAGGATGAAATGATCACTTCCTAATGTGTCAGGAGTGGATGCCCAACATGCGTGTTTGACGTGATAAGTGAGGGTGAGATCGGGTGATGAATCACGCTGCACGCTATTGCCTATCCTAGTTGGAATCAACGGGTCCGATTCTGTAGTAAGCCGATGTGCTTGAATCTGATCCCAGAGAAGTCTGCCCTTTCGAGTACAATGGTGGTATCCCCAGGCTGTATGTGGCGCATTAAAATCGCCTACTATGATAAGCGCATGGGTTCCTACCGTCTGTTTAGCAAAAGAGAAGAGGAGATTAAATGTATGCCCTGTTTCCTTCGGACTGCTGTACACGTTGAGGATGTACAGCCGCTCAGCGTCTCTTTTGCTCGGAAAGAGAGTCACCAAATCATGGGGAACAGCGATGCCATCAAACTGTGTGCGTTCAGCAGGAATATTGCGATGAACTAGTACTGCTGTTGTGAGGTTGCCGTTACCCTGAAATGCCTTATAGCCAGGGAGCTTAACTAATGAGCCTACTTCTTGTAACGCAATTACCGTAGGGGGAGTTTCCGTCGCCTGGGTTAGAAGTTGCAGGGCCTGTCGTTTTCGCCGATACCCCCTGCAATTCCACTGCCAGACCCGAATGGGCCGCGGGTCCTTCTTATTCCCTGGAGATGTCATAATTTAGGACGAGGGCCGGATTAGGATTGCAGAGGGTATTAATTTTGTTCACGAGCTCTTGAACGCTGTTGCGCAATTCTAAGCGTAAGGCCTCTACGTTAGCATGGACATTGGATATGCCGGCTTGCAGGGCTTGATGAATATTCGAGCATTCGGCTTTTTGCTCCGTCAGCGCCTGCTTACAGGATACCTCGACCTCAGTAATTTGGTTTTGGACTTGTTCGTCTGGTGTAAGGGCGATTCAGAGGAGGGCGAGTCGTTTGAGACCGCCTTGCGTTTAGGGGGAGGAGGGGTGGGAGAATTGGTATCCTCTTGCCTAGGGGATATTAGCGACTTGAGAGCTTGGTTTTCCTGTCGCAGAGCCGCATTCTCTTGGCGGAGGAGGGAGATTTCAGCCCGGATAGCATTGAGTTCCCGAAGGATATCCAGTGAGGGGCTAAGGGGAGGCGGTGGGGGATTGATTGACGAGCAGTGGGCAGGCGCTACCGGGCAGCTCACCTGGTGATCCGGGGTGGCTTGTTGTTCACCTGCAGGCGCATGCTTATGCTTGGTATGAAGTCCTTGTGGTTGGCCGGCTGGTGGCTTGAGGGGGGATCCCTTGAGGAGACCTTGGCGGCCGGCGGGTCCGGTTTGCAGCAGTGGTGGAAACTGCTGTCTATCGCTTTGGCCTTGGTATGATAAGGCTGGAGCACCCGTTGTGACAACTTGGGCGTATGTAGGTGCCCGCCGTCGTGGTTGATATCGACGTGGGCAGTCAGCCGATCCGGTGATGTGGGGGCCTTCACAGACTATACATCGTGGGGAGCAGTCGTGGGGTTCGGCGGGGTTAGTGCCACCGCAACGGGGGCAGCGGGGGGCGACTTGAGCATTGGGGCACACATCTTGTCGGTGTCCCGTGGACCAGCAGGCATAACACGCTTCCGTCTTGCGGCGAAACGGCTTGCATCGGTAGAGCGAAGACCGATACCGAATCCAAAAGGGGACTTTCTGACCATCAAACAGGATCTGGGCCATGTTTGACGAGTTCAGCCGCTTAGCGTCAAGAATGTGAAGGTCCGGATTGTAGCTACATATGCTGTCGAACACTTGCTCAGGCGTGTCGTCTTCTGGGATATTAAATATGACACCGAGTACGCTGTTGGCTGGAGCTGCTACGTGAGCAGAGACCTCATATTGCTTCCCGCGGACCGTCAAGGAGGTCATACTTGCGTACTTGTGGGCACGTTCCTCCGATGGGGTGCTAATGACGATGTAGTTAGCGGTTTGTTGCACTCGAACTTGGTCTTCACGGTTCGGCGCAACGTGAGCTTGAACGTGTATGGCGTCGGCAAGTGTAGCCTGGGCTAGTGACGCAAGGGCCAGGCCTCCTCGGGGACGTAGGACAATTTTGATATCAGTTGCCGGGAGTGGCGTCGCCGGCGGTGTCCGCTGAGCCGGTCGCTTGCGGTGGGATTGTTTCTTCGAGTAGAGTTGGAGCGGACTTACTTGCTCCGCCGTTGCCTGAGCAGCCGAGCGTAGGACATGCTGGCGGTGCCTGATGGTTGCCCAGCCTGGTCGTTCGAATTCGGCGGGGTCCATTTCTTCCCCTTCCACGGTGTTCTTCATGATTGGATATTACGCGGTGGCCGTGCACGCGCCAGAGCGGCCGGTGCACGAGCGCAGCTGCGGCGGCGACGATGAGGAGAGCGAGGGTGCTAGGCCTGATCAGGCCTAGCGAAGCCGGCGTCGTGGTGTGAACTTCGGGCACTCCAAACTAACCTTCTGGTGGTTCGATAACCGAGATGGTGGTGTCCAGGTGATCCGCGTGACTTGCCGGTTACCGTGGAACCACTCTCGATGGCGTGGATAGCGATTACCCAGCGTAAGCGGGGGCGAAACTCGGAGCCGATGCGGGGGGCTTGTGCATCTTGCGGCCTCTAGCGGGAAAAAAAAAAAAAAAAATTTTAAAAGTGAAGCTGTTGCTAGTCATAATGTGTACGGTGTGCGGCGTCACCAAATTACTGAGTCATAGTTACTCTCGCCGTATAACGCGGACGTGAGGGCGCGCTTTACGAGGAGCGCCCGGCTACGTCCTGGCTTGCGCATGGCGATCGCAAAAGGATACCAAGAAAAATTCAGGAAAGCTTGCACCCACGCGCAACCGTTGAACGGCGAAGCTGTGTATGTAAGCATTCCGGACACATAGTTAAGTTTCGGTATCGTGTTTATTTTCATAGTTGCGGTGCTAGTAATCGTCGTCATATGCATCGAAGAGGTCGTCGTCTTCTTTGCGGCGAGTGGCCGATGCAGTCTTCCTCAGTATTGTAGACTTCCACCAGCTCCTCGTCATCGACACGAGGCAGCGGCGGCGGGATCTGCAAGTCGTCTCGGGAAGAGGAGTGGCAAACTCGTGGCCATGTCTCCAATAATCCATAATGCCTTCTAGAGAATGCGGCGGCCGCGGTGACGTCTCTCAAGCAGGGTGTCTTTTCATATTTAGCATTAGCGTTGGAGAGAGAGAGAGAGAGAGAGAGAGAGAGAGAGGAGAGAGAGGAGAGAGAGAGAGAGGAGAGAGAGAGAGAGAGAGAGAGAGAGAGAGAGACAGAGAGAGAGAGAGGAGAGAGAGGGAGAGGAGAGAGAGAGAGAGAGAGAGAGAGAGGAGAGAGAGAGAGAGAGAGAGAGAGACGTTTATCTTAAAGCTCTTTTTTGCGCGAGCCGGGGATTCGGCGGTCACCGCGAGGCACGCGCTCACGAACGCTGGGCTTTGTCTTTGTATTTTTTCTTGCAACGACGAACTTACGGCTTTTAAAACAGCTCCGCTGTTAGAAGCTTAAACAGTTCTGCCGTTATAACTCCCCCGGTGCGAGGCTCCGGCACGACCGTCGCGCAGTGGCTTTAGCAAGCAAAATACCGTGAGGAGCGCCCAGCGTCGCCCAGGCTTGCGCGTGGGCTTGCATCACGTGAGGAGATCCTGCCTCTTTGTCTTATCTCTATTTTATTATCTCGTTGTCTTTAGCGAACGGCGCGGCGGGCCCGTGGCGCGCCGTTCGCTTCAGGGAACCCCTCCCTCCCCGCACCCCGTAAAGCAGGAGACCGTTGTGCCGCCCACATGACGTTTCTGGTCCGTTGAGCTTGGGAATTCCAGGGCGGGGCCGTTGCGACGGGGAAGCCCTGGGTGGGTCGGAGGGAGGGGACGTAAGCCACCACCGACGAGAAAGTCTTGGTGGTGGTGCGTAAGCGGGCTTGACTCGGTCGGCGGCGACGACATCTTGGCGGCCGTTAAAGGGAGAGACAACCGATTTTTGCGAGTATATGTCCTTAATCCCAAATGAAAGGGCATCCCTTAAACGCACATTAACGCGAAACGGTTTTGCTGATAACGCCCTAGAACTCCTAAAGACGACAGTCTTTCTTGGTCTGTCTGTCTGTCGGTCTGCCTGTCTGTCTGTGTCTGTCTGTCTGTCACTCGATTCAGCCAGCCGGCCAAGGTGAAACAGATGCTGCGCAATAGTCTTGTATACCCACAGGCAAATCTAAACATCTAAGTCCGGTGGCAATGTTCATACTTGTCAACATTGTTGAACAAGAACAAAACAGTACGCAAATATGAGGCAGAAAATCAATACACAAGGGATATTTGCAGTGTTCCTTTATGGATGCTTGATTTTTGCGATAGCGAATGAAATAATATGTCCGCTGCAGAAAAAAAAAATCACTTCGTCGCCTGCTGTCGCCCGCGCCACTATAACTTCTGGCGGCATTTTAAGAAATCAAGCGGCAACAGTTACGAAAAGTTTCACTAGATAGGTTCTATACGTTCCGCTTGGAACGCATGTGGAGTACGGAAATGTGGTTCTGTAAACGTTGAAGTAGGGCGCCTCTATTCACGGGCGTCTCCGCCGTACGGCAGAGCTGGCATCGAGGCACCGGCCTGGAGCAGTGGAACGCGGTAAATTTAAATTGATTTGAGCAAACCTTTAGCGTGTTTACCTTGGGATGAGCGCGACGCAAGAGGGACAACATGAGAGGTGAGCGGGAAAGCGATGGGAGGCATTTACTTAGAAATCTCGACAAAAACTATCTTTTTTTTTTTTTGTCGACATTTGCGAAGAAAGGAACACATACGCGTCCATTTTTTTTTTGGTTGCCTCAACCTTTCCCTTAAATTCTATTGTGGCTAAAAACGTTACTGCATCATTGTTGGCGCAGACGTGCACGGCTTGCTTTCATACTCTACATTCATTCCTTAAGGTCACGGGTTCGATTCCCGGCCGCGGCGGCCGCTTTTCTGATGGAGGCGAAAAGCAAAAACGCCCGTGTGTACGAGATTTCGGCGCACGATAAAGATCCCCAGGTGGTCAAAATTAATCCGGAGCCCTCCACTACGGCGCGCCTCATCGCCTGCGTTGCGTCGGCGCGTTAAACCCTACAATCAATCAATCAATCATTCATTCCTTAAATTCCTTACATAGGAGGACAAGCGCCCTAGAAGCAGCAGCAGCGGTTGCGTCATCTGTATTAGCTTTAATTTCGTAACCTTGACTGCGAACGCTATGTACAGCCGGTAAAAGGCTTGTCTATAACACAGCGTTCGTACTCTCAGCCCTATCCTGCCCCGCCGGAGCGGGATTTGAATAAAACTACTGCGGAATTCTGAAGTCTTAGCCTTCGCTTTCGCCTCCGACATGTTTGGAACGAGTATGTTTCGGCAGTTTTCGGATGTAGCTGGTTGAAGTTGAAATCGCTGTATAGACAAGCGTTTTACCGGCTGTACACAGAAAATGCATTTAAATATTGTAGGGACTCAGCCCCTACGTGCGCCGCGTATGGTGATTACAGTGCAGCGAACGCGCGTCGGGCAGATATAGTGACGTCAGTGCGTCATAATGCCGCAGCGTGCGTGTGCGATAAACAATTAGCGGACGATGGAACACGTGTGGTGCGTACCAAGCCCGGAACATGCGCACAACGGCCCCGTCTGGTATAAAGACTGCTTCACGGGTGCGGTAAGGGGGGAGTTGGACGGAACAGCTCGGCGGCAGCAGAACCAGGATGGGGGCAGCAAGGGGCAGACAACCGGACCGACGACCCCTGTCCAGCTCGGACTAACCAGCACATGTGGTGGGCGCACACGGAGTGGCTTGGTACCAGGACTCGAACGTTGTCGGGAGTGTAGAGCGAAGCGCTGTATTATTTTTCTGCACAATCGGTGCAGTGCGTTTTTCAGTGTCGCGTTGTTACATGACCGTTTGTGTACGAGCTGCTGTTTCTACTCATGTCATTTTTGTTTTGCCGTCCCGGAATAAACCGGTGATTTCTGTTTCTTTCGTGTCGGCGTCACTTCGTAGGGTGGGGTCAGGCTCGCGAACCCTTCGCACATGAAGGAGGTTCCTTCAATATACAACAGGAATAAACTATATTTTTGAAAGAGAAAAACGAAGACTATTAACCATCATTGTATAATGTTAGGGATAACCTATTCTCAGGGAATGAAGATGTTGCTGTATGCTCACCTCTCTTTAAATTGCTTGCGTGCTTTTTTGAGCATAAAAAAAGGCCGCAGTCTTCAGTGACCCCTTCGGCAGAGTTTTTTATCAGCGGCTTGTCAATTGCACATGAGTGTTCCGTGTGTCAGTATTGCTACTCTTTCCAGTAGACAATCCTGACAACTCATTGAAAAAGAAGCTGTTCTAAGACTGTCCATTACTTAGGGATGAAGACGTCGTCGTTTGCATGCAGAGGTGATAAATATAATTAACTCCTTCAATACTAAGGCTAAGCCCCATTCACTCAAAATCAGATTTAGACAATGGTGTTTAGTGCACCGAATTGTAATCCCAGGCTTGATGCACGCCGTAGCTGAGGGCTCCGGATGAATTTTGACAACATGGGTATCTTTTAAAGTGCGCCGAAATTTCGCCAAATTTATATAAATAAATATATATATATATATATATAATATATATATATATATATATATATATATATATATATACATGAAGATGATAATGATGGGTACATTTCACACCTTCCCATAATCATGAAAGTCGCATAAATAGATAAATAAATAAATAAAAAAAATAATATAATGCGTGTGTTGAGAGAGAGAGAGAGAGAGGGGGGGGGGCCCAGCCCCCTCCCCCCCCCCATCCCCCTCTTTGGCCCTGGGAAAATGATAACTTTCCGCCTATGGTATGGGGCGCAACTTCTGGCTTAGGGAGAGAACGAGGGGAAAAGGGGGAGCGGCGGCACAGTGCATCTAGAAAAGTACGACCTTCTGCTCACTGAAATACGTTTATTTGCCGTTTTTGCAACAAATGCACATAAAGAAACCTTGTGGCCTTATGTACTTCGACAATCATATTGGGTGGGCACTGTGCGGTAATATTGGGGTCGAGTCTCAGGACGCTTGCGCGATCACTTTCATGTGAGTGCCTCAGCGAGCGAGTTGGACGAGTGATTGCGGATCACCGTCGCATCGCTCGTCGCGTCGCTCGTAAAGAAACGCTCCATGTGGTTAGCGCTATACAATTTGTTACCCAGCAAACCACTGATTTCTTTGCGACATCGCAAGAAGATCTGATGCTTATGTTGCGGCAGTATATCTACTGGACGTCCCAAGTACTTACAATTTCTTCATAAAAAAATTTCCCCGCATTTCCCCGAGGGGAAGAATGTGAAAGTGCGAATGCACGAGTTGAATTTGCGCGGTTCGGTAATGTTCGCGAAAGAGAGATCACACACACACACACAACTACAAAGAAAGAAAGATGCATTTATTCACAGACACCTATTTGTGTTGTCGTTGTACTTGATTGCTAGAGCGCATCTCAGCTTTGAAATTTCGTGTCAGTACTCCTTTAAGCGGTGCATTAGCCCTTCACGCCCGATTCCTGGCAAATCCCCACGCGGTAGTGCATTCAGCGGCCAGGGCGCGCTTCTCCCCCGGCCCGACGAGGATTCCTGGCCAATCCCCCACGTCGGTATGTGCCATGTCGGTATGTGTTTAAGCTTCTAACAGCTCCGCTGTTAGAAGCTTAAACAGTTCTGCCGTTATAACTCCCCCGGTGCGAGGCTCCCGGCACGACCGTCGCGCAGTGGCTTTAGCAAGCAAAATACCGTGAGGAGCGCCCAGCGTCGCCCAGGCTTGCGCGTGGGCTTGCATCACGTGAGGAGATCCTGCCTTCTTTGTCTTTATCTCTATTTTATTATCTCTATGTTGTCTTTAGCGAACGGCGCGGCAGGGGCCCCTGGCGCGGGCCCTTCGCTTCAGGGAACCCCTCCCTCCCCCGCACCCCGTAAAGCAGGAGACCGTTGTGCCGCCCACATGACGTTTTGGTCCGTTGAGCTTGGGAATTCCAGGGCGGGGCCGTTGCGACGGGGAAGCCCTGGGTGGGTCGGAGGGAGGTGACGTAAGCCACCACCGACGAGAAAGTCTCGGTGGTGGTGCGTAAGCGGGCTTGACTCGGTCGGCGGCGACGACGTCTTGGCGGCCGTTAAAGGGAGAGACAACCGATTTTTGTCGAGTATATGTCCTTAATACCAAATGAAAGGGCATCCCTTAAGGCACATTAACGCGAAACGGTTTTGCTGATAACGCCCTAGAACTTTTAAAGACGACAGTCTTTCTTGGTCTGTCTGTCTGTCGGTCTGCCTGTCTGTCTGTCTGTCTGTCTGTCTGTCACTCGATTCAGCCAGCCGGCCAAGGTGAAACAGATGCTGCGCAATAGTCTTGTATACCCACAGGCAAATCTAAACATCTAAGTCCGGTGACAATGTTCATACTTGTCAACATTGTTGAACAAGAACAAAACAGTACGCAAATATGAGGCAGAAAATCATACACAAGGGATATTTGCAGTGTTCCTTTATGGATGCTTGATTTTTGCGATAGCGAATTAAATACTATGTCCGGTGCAGAAAAAAAAAATCACTCCGTTGCCTGCTGTCGCCCGCGCCACTATAACTTCTGGCGGCATTTTAAGAAATCAAGCGGCAACAGTTACGAAAATTTTCACTAGATAGGTTCTATACGTTCCGCTTGGAACGCATGTGGAATAAGGAAATGTGGTTCTGTAAACGTTGAAGTAGGGCGCCTCTATTCACGCGCGTCTCCGCCGTACGGCAGCGCTGGCATCGAGGCACCCGGCCTGGAGCAGTGGAACGCGGTAAATTTAAATTGACTTGAGCAAACCTTTGGCGCCTTTACCTTGGGAGGAGCGCGACGCAAGAGAGACAACATGAGAGGTGAGCGGGAAAGCGATGGGAGGCATTTACTTAGAAAATCTCGACAAAAACTATCTTTTTTTTTTTTTGTCGACATTTGCGAAGAAAGGAACACATACGCGTCCATTTTTTTTTGGTTGCCTCTAACCTTTCCCTTAAAATTCTATTGTGGCTAAAACGTTACTGCATCATGTTGGCGCAGACGTGCACGGCTTGCTTTCATACTCTACATTCATTCCTTAAGGTCACGGGTTCGATTCCCGGCCGCGGCGGCCGCTTTTCTGATGGAGGCGAAAAGCAAAAAACGCCCGTGTGTACGAGATTTCGGCGCACGATAAAGATCCCCAGGTGGTCAAAATTAATCCGGAGCCCTCCACCACGGCGCGCCTCATCGCCTGCGTTGCGTCGGCGCGTTAAACCCTACAATCAATCAATCAATCATTCATTCCTAAATTCCTTACCATAGGAGGACAAGCGCCCTAGAAGCAGCAGCAGCGGTTGCGTCATCTGTATTTAGCTTTAATTTCATAACCTTTGACTGCGAACGCTATGTACAGCCGGTAAAAGGCTTGTCTATAACACAGCGTTCGTACTCTCAGCCCTATCCTGCCCCGCCGGAGCGGGATTTGAATAAAACTACTGCGGAATTCTGAAGTCTTAGTCCTTCGCTTTCGCCTCCGACATGTTTGGAACGAGTATGTTTCGGCAGTTTTCGGATGTAGCTGGTTGAAGTTGAAATCGCTGTTATAGACAAGCGTTTTACCGGCTGTACACAGAAAATGCATTTAAATATTGTAGGGACTCAGCCCCTACGTGCGCCCGCGTATGATGATTACAGTGCAGCGAGGGCGCGTCCGGCAGAGATAGTGACGTCAGTGCGTCATAATGCCGCACGTGCGTGTGCGATAAACAATTAGCGGACGATGGAACACGTGTGGTGCGTACCAAGCCCGGAACATGCG
Organism: Haemaphysalis longicornis; assembly: GCA_013339765.2. Classification (NCBI taxonomy): domain Eukaryota; kingdom Metazoa; phylum Arthropoda; class Arachnida; order Ixodida; family Ixodidae; genus Haemaphysalis; species Haemaphysalis longicornis. The sequence continues at coordinate 134,674,620 of CM023450.1, read as the reverse complement.
CACAACGGCCCCGTCTGGTATAAAGACTGCTCTCACGGGTGCGGTAAGGGGGAGTTGGACGGAACAGCTCGGCGGCAGCAGAACCAGGATGGGGGCAGCAAGGGGCAGACAACCGGACCGACGACCCCTGGCTAGCTCGGACTAACCAGCACATGTGGTGGGCGCACACGGAGTGGCTTGGTACCAGGACTCGAACGTTGTCGTGGGTGTAGAGCGAAGCGTTTTCTGCACAATCGGTGCAGTGCGTTTTTTCAGTGTCGCGTTGTTTACATGACCGTTTGTGTTACGAGCTGCTGTTTCTACTGATGTATTTTTGCTTTGCTGTCCCGGAATAAACCGGTGATTCTGTTTCTTTCGTGTCGGCGTCACTTCGTAGGGTGGGGTCAGGCCGCGAACCCTTCGCACATGAAGGAGGTTCCTTCAATATACACACAGGAATAAATTATATTTTTGAAAGAGAAAAACGGAGGCTATTAACCATCATTGTCTAATATTAGGGATAGCCTATGCTCAGGGAATGAAGATGTTGCTGTATGCTCACCTCTCTTTAAATTGCTTGCGTGCTTTTTTGAGCATGAAAAAAGGCCGCAGACTTCATTGACCCCTTTGGCAGAGTTTTTTTATCTGCGGCTTGTCAATTGCACATGAGTGTTCCGTGTGTAAGTATTGCTACTCTTTCCAGTAGACAATCCTCAGGACTCATCGAAAAAGAAGCTGTTCTAAGACTGTCCATTACTTAGGGATGAAGAGGCCGCCATTTGCATGCAGAGGTCATAAATATAAATAACTCCTTCAGTACTGAGGCTAAGCCGCATTCACTCAAAATCAGAATCAGATTCATGCTATGGTATTTAGTGCACCGAATTCTAATCCCAGGCTTGATGCGCGCCGTAGCTGAGGGCTCCGGATTAATTTTGACCACATGGGTGTCGTTAACGTGCGCCGAAATCTCGCCATATCATATAAATAAATATATATATATATTTTTATATATATATATATATATATATATATATATATATATATATACATGAAGATGATAATGCTGGGTACATTTCATCATCTTACCATAATAATGGAAGTCGCATAAATAAATAAATAAATAAATAAATAAATAATATAATGCGTGTGTGTAGAGAGAGAGAGAGAGAGGGGGGGGGGGCCCAGCCCCCCTCCCCCCCCCCATCCCCCTCTTTGGCCCTGGGAAAATGATAACTTTCCGCCTATGGTATGCGCAACTTCTGGCTTAGGGAGAGAAGGAGGGGAAAGGGCGAGCGGCGGCACAGTGCATCCTAGAAAAGTACGACCTTCTGCTCACTGAAATACGTTTATTTGCCGTTTTTTCAACAAATGCACATAAAGAAACCTTGTGCCGTATGTACTTCGGCAATCATATTGGGCGCTGCGCGGTAATATTGGGATCGAGTCTCGAGGACACTTGCGCGATCGTTTCATGTGAGTGCCTCAGCGAGCGAGTTGGACGAGTGATTGCGGATCCCGTCGCATCGCTCGTCGCGTCGCTCGTAAAGAATCGCTCCATGTGGTTAGCGCTATACAATTAGTTACCCAGCAAACCACTGATTTCTTTGCGACATCGCAAGAAGATCTGATGCTTATGTTGCGGCAGTATATCTACTGGACGTCCCAAGTACTTACAATTTCTTCATAAAAAAATTTCCCCGCATTTCCCCGAGGGGAAGAATGTGAAAGTGCGAATGCACGAGTTGAATTTGCGCGGTTCGGTAATGTTCGCGAAAGAGAGATCACACACACACACACAACTACAAAGAAAGAAAGATGCATTTATTCACAGACACCTATTTGTGTTGTCGTTGTACTTGATTGCTAGAGCGCATCTCAGCTTTGAAATTTCGTGTCAGTACTCCTTTAAGCGGGTGCATTAGCCCTTCTCACGCCCGATTCCTGGCCAATCCCCCACGTCGGTATGTGCCATGTCAGCGGCCAGGCAGCGCGCTCCCATCTCCCCCGTTGCCAAGGAAGACGAGGATATTCCTGGCCAATCCCCACGTGGGTATGTGCCATGTCAGCGGCCAGGCAGCGCGCGCCCATCTCCCCCCGTTGCCAAGGAAGACGAGGAGCGCGCGCACCCGCAGCTGTTGCTAGGGGGACGGACGGCGGTCGCCGGAATTCAGGGTCGCTTATAAAGTGCATTCGCACTTAAAATTTCCTATGTTATGAATACGTGGTTGGTCAATATTTGAACGTATGTTACAGACGTAGTTTAGATGTTCGTGTTATCTTTCACCGACTTACTTTAAATGTTACTTGTATGTTAGTTTTAACTTTGTAGGGGCCGTACCCTGCCTTAGCTCTTTCTGCGATACTTAATTTACCAACTTCCCATAGACACCCGCCGCGGTGGCTCAGTGGCTAAGACGTTGCGCTGCTGAACACGAGGTCGCGGGTTCGATTCCCGGCCGCGGCGGCCGCTTTTCTGATGGAGGTGAAAAGCAAAAACGCTCGTGTGTACGAGATTTCGGCGCACGTTACAGATCCCCAGGTGGTCAAAATTAATACGGAGCCTCCACTACGGCGCGCCTCATCGCCTGCGTTGCGTCGGTGCGTTAAACCCTACAATCAATCAATCAACTTCCCATAGACGTATCTGTGTAAGAATTACCTAGTCGTTCGTGAGTGTGCGAGTTCTCTGATCCATAAATGCTGCATTTTTTGGATATAAATGTGAAGGCCATATTAAACAATTAAACTCATTCCAATTACATATGTCAGAAAAAAATTCAGGCTCATAGCCCCTTTCTTTAATGAAGTACTGTTTACTTAATCTCCCGCCATGGTGGCTCAGTGGCTGATGCGTTGTGCTGCTGAGGCCGAGGGCGCGGGCTGGATCCCGGACGCGGTAGCCGCTTTTCTGATGGAGGCGAAAAGCAAAGTGTCCGTGTGGTCAGATTTCGGCATACGTCAAAGATCGCCAGGTGGTCGAAAATTCATCCGGAGTACTCCACACGGCGCGTCTCATAGCCCAGGTGTAGCTTGGGCGTATTAAACCTGATAATTAATTGATCGCTCGATCGATCGATCAATCAATCGATCAATCAATCAACCGATTGATAAATTGGTCAATCAATCAATCAATCAACCAATCACGTTTCTACTTGGTCGTTCCAGCTGCGCAATGAAATTCAATCGCTGGCCTAACAAATCACCAGTTTTGCGAATCGACTGTGTGCGTGTGTTGTCGCGCTGCGCGGGCATAACAACACACGCACATCTGACACGCTTTCGTCTACAGCCGGCGACGGTACCTGCAAACTTTGCGACTCACCTGACAGCCCAAAAGTCGCTGACCTTGACCATCTTCTATGGAGATGCCCTGCCTTGAAGGACCAGAGAAACCGCGCACATGCGCTCATTCCTCCTCAAGTCAGGCCACAAACGTGCGGGAGTGGACCCATCCCGAGGGTCTACAGAACACAGGAAGATGGTCCTCGACTCTCTTCTCGTATATGTTCGAGAAGCCGCCGTACAGGACCACATTTAGTCGGGACACTCAACATCACCCCCACGTCCCCCTTCCTCAACTCCCTTTCCCCATCTCCCCCTCCGGCGATGACAAAGGTCAAGGCACGGAGTGTAATTAATAAATACATATTACAACAACAACTGCGCGGGCATGGACAGCGGACAGCGCGCCTAGATGCTTTGCCGCATAGCATTGATGCTGGGAGGAGGAAGACACTTTCAGCGATCATACGACTTCGAAAATACGGTGCAGCCAGAACCCTCTCAAGCGGCCGTTGACGGCTGTGACGACTGACCCATCGCCTCTCCCGCTCTGCAAGAATGCCTCCGTTCGACACCTCCTTTCTGTTCCTTTTTCAGGCACAGCATACGCCGGCTCATATTCACGGGGCCCATTGGAAATGTTTTGTAGAATTGTACTTTTCGGTGCCGTGCGCAATGTTCTGGAAGGCTGTGGACCGTTGGGACTCCAGGTTATGAAAAGGGGTTTTCGACGAGAATCCACCGGTTCGCCCCTGGATCTTGTTAAAAGCGTTTCTCTGCTCGTTCAACTGCCGGGGTGTATGCATGCACACCAGGCGCTTTTCCTGTGTTATCGCTGTTCTCTTCTCGCTTGCAATCAAACAGTTACGTTTTTGCTCTCACCTTTTCGTCGTTCGAAACTGGGGAAGCCATCCTGCTCTCCGCTCGTTCACCACGTTACCACTACATAACGGAGGTGATAGAGCTCGGTTCTGGGACGCCTCGGGCAATGTAACACCAGGAATACTGTGCATCCGTATATGTTAACTCGAGTAAAAAGTACCGGAACTTTTGTGAAAGCAACATTTTTAAACTTTATGGGTGATGCTTGGGTAAAAAACAGTCTGCCATTTTTAAAAAATATTACCACACGCAGCTGAACCTCTGCTGCAAAGCAGCTGCACTAACCGGTTTGAACCCGATATAAATGAATCAGTTCCCTTAAATGTTTCCAATTGGCCTGCCCTTCAAGTTTGGGATTCTTTAATAGTGCATCATCAAATTTTTAAAAATCGAATACAAGTGACAGCGTTTTTTGCTTTACCAAAGTCTGTTTCAGTCCTCAGCGTTATTATGCTGCTGTGCTGGAGCATCATAAATCAAAGCACACTTTTGGAAAGCGTATTGTTCCCGAAATTGCACCATGAGCGTTTTAAACTTATCGTAACTGTGCACCACTGGTGAGCTCGGTCCTACTGAACCATTTGACAATACAAACTCAGTGGTTTCTTATTCAAATGGTGACGAGAAACATTTTATGTTCCGGGAGGTTCCTTGAGAGTAAGAGACGGCAAGACGGCATGCACTCCGTGCAGGGAACCGAGCTACGCCACATGGCCTAGTAAAAGCCTAAAGCTGCCAAATTATCATGGTGCATGTAGGTACCGCCAAAATGTGACATTTTTCTTCTTCTTGTTCTGGGGCGGTATTCCCGTGTTTTGCCCCTTTTGTGTCCCTTTCAAGAGTGTCCCTTTCGAGCGAGGCCTGATTGGTTGAAAGCGAACAGCCGGATGTGACGCCATGCAAGCACGGCGGAGCTATGAGCCGTGGCTACTCAGAGCAGACGATTTGGAGCAGACGATTTTTCGTCGCCTTATTGTTGGTTCGCTCGCGGAACAATAAACACATAAAATATACTCTTATACGGTTTCAGTTCTTTAAAATGACTTTGCAAGAACACTTACGGTATTTTAATCAAAGGCCCACTGCTTCACCGGAAGTACGTCACGATGAAAGGGGCGCAAAAGGGACGTTTTCAAAAGGTACAGTTACGAGAATACCGCCCCTGAATTCTCACTAGTGTACAAAACGACGCTCTTAAGCTTCATACACGCATAGTACACTTTAGGTCGGAAGCAAACGAGCCAACAATGGCACGAGCACACTTCTTAAAAAGAATGGGTGCTGCGATCGCGAATGTCCGCGAGGCTTTCGAGGAACGCAGCGCATTTAGTAGCGTGTTATGTAGCAAGACGTTAGTTTCGTTTCTTATCTGCCCTACATGATTTCATACGAAATTTCTTGAGACATCAAACATTTGAGATATCAGCATCCAAGGTATCATCGAGATACCTGCACACTACTGAAACAAAGCGGGGATGGGATGTCGTTCAACCAGGGCTTTGTGTTTCATAATAAACAAACAAGCGTTGAACTAGTTTAAAAAATCGCTTTTCTGATGGAGGTGAAAAGCGAAAATGCCCGTGTGTTAGAGATTTAGGCGCACGTTAAAGATCCCCGGGTGGTCAAAATTGATCTGGAGCCCTCCACTACGGCGTGCCTTACCGCCTGGGTAGCGTCGGCGCTTTAAACCTCATATACAATCAAGTTAAAAAAATTGTTTGTCAGGACGTTTATTACATAATTTTAAAATAGGAGAAAAAAGGAAAACGGATCACTATATAAGAAATGAAGGGTTTTTTGACGAGAACCCAGCTGTTCGCCCAGGGCTCTTGTTAAAATCTATCTTCGCGGGTTTGGCTTCAGAACATATCTGAACCCGAACCGTTTCGGAGGGAAACGGCAACCGTTGTTTATTTTTTTGTCGTTCAGTTCTGGTTCGGGTTCAGCGAGCTCAAAAAATAACGGTCCAGGTTCGGAGTCAGTTCCGGTAAAAATACCGGTTTGGTTCCGGTTTTCGGTTCGGTTCAGTTCCGGTTCGACACTCTGGTAAATCCCTTGCATACTCCCAAATGAGTTAACATATTCGTGCTTGGCTTGCAAAGCGAATTTTTAAAAAATTCCCGAATTGGAAAAAAAATTGAAAATTATCCATATTTGGGGCCTTTTCTCTCTGCATCTAAACAAGCTAGGTAGTTCAAATTTGTAGTGTTATTCATCTATATTGTTTTCAATCTTCGTGCTAATTTTAGTTTATGTGATCAAGGCGGTTCAATGTGAATAAAAAAGCTCCTTACTGCAGCTAGGTAACGCATCTTGGTATATTTTGAAAGCCAATTAAAAAAAAGGCCATATTCGATCTTTTTAAAACTTTCACAAATTAAATCCAAAGTGGCTCTCTATCACCTACCTCTAAAACATGTTGCACTATTTTCGTTGTTTTGGAGCTACAAAGCGCCAAAAGCGCCTTGTTAGCAGTATCGCGGTCACATAGTCAAGTGGTTTGTAAGAATCTTATGACCGCAATGTAGGGCGAGAAATGGCCGTTACAAAGAGGAACTCATTAAAGAAATATTGCGGTGAGCATGCTTTGTTTAAATTAGACGTGTATAGAGTAAATTGCACCTACGGCTCCGACTTCCGAGCTCATGTTTGGTAGTGTATATAATTATCGACTGGTCACGTCTCAACCACCCCATTCGACACCTGGCCTTTTCAAGACCGCTGCGCTTTAAATGATCGCCGTAATATTTTGTATGAAACACAAGGGAGCCATGGAGGGATACAAAAATGTCTATAATGAACCAAGACTGCAAATTATCCTTTTGTCTGAACTACATGCATTTCAGTTGTTTGATCTGGTACTCGCGCTCTCTTCAAACTTCGGGAATAGTGCTCGTGTGCAATTGTCTGTTCACTGAAAATTTGAGTCCACATGAACTGCTTCCCGAGGACCTCGGTGGCACCTTTTGCTGCTGCAGAACACTTAGCACCGATGAGGCCGTACGTCTTCACTGTCGTTCGTTTGAGCATGAAGCAGGAGGGCAGTGAGGCGGATTCAAGTGGCCAATGTCGGGTTGCTACTTGCATTTACTTCTGAATGTTAGTAGACCTAATGCCTAAGATTAAGTATATAGTTTTTTCCTAACCAACCTCAAAAGAACAGGAACATTTTGGGGCAAATACTGCTCTTGCCGAGGGTAGTTCTACAAGGCTTGCTGCTGCGAGAGCATGTATTATTTTCTCTTACATTGGACCAATTGAAATTCCTGCATGTGTGCTTTGTGTTTTTGGTTCTAATGAGTACAGGCCAAGCTGGGGAAATTGCGGATCAGCTGGAGGGTGACCACCGCGTCTGGGCCTGCTCCGGTACTGGCAGTGCCACAAGAAGTTGGCCAAGGCGGGGGCGTGGATGCTCGATGGCGGCAAAGCAGCGGGCCGTGGATCACATGGACCGGCGGCGGCTGACCGAAACATGAGGCCCACTACTGCATCGCTCAGCCGCCCTGCACCTCCGCGTTGGGGCCGTGTGGACAGCCGAGCGGAAACGCGAGCTGGAGCTGGCCGACAGCTCCGTCTGCCGGCACTGCCTAGCACCCGTGCAGTATACCAACCGCACCCGCTCTTCAAGTGCCTGGAGTTTGTGACAGGGGAGGCCGGAGCTGCTGGCTGTACTGCAGGGCGTGCGCCCGCCGGGATGTGCCAGGTAGTGGGGCGCAATCCATGAGGCTGGGCTCCTACCTCGACGCCTCGGTGCTGCTCCTCGCACTCCGCTTCCCGGCCAAGGGATTTGGGACAACATTGAAGGACTCAGGGTTTATTTGTTTGTTTTTTGCTCCTGTTGTGCGTGTTTTCTTTTGTTCTTTTTTCTTTCTTTTTTTTATGTTTATACCCCCTTAAATACACCCACACCAGCAGGCATTCCGGTGCCAACCCCTAGGTGAGACAAATTGCCCCTGTTGGTGAACCAACCTTTCCTTTTTCCTGTCAATAAATTCATTCAGTCATTCATCCTGGTAAAGAATAAAGTCTACTGCGATTATCATTCTTATAATTGCATTCTGATAGCTGTCTTTCTTTCTGGTAACTTTCATTATTCCCTACTTGTACACTTTGTAAGGGGCATCGTGCATTATGTTCTACCCAGGCATCCCGCTGGCATGGGGCAACACGGCTGGTGGTAAGAAACAAGGACGCTGGATTTATGGGAACAAGCCCCACTGCTGATGCCTGCCACATGAAGTTCACCGCTCCTGAGTGAATAGCTTGTTGAAGGTTACATTTTCTTTTTAAAAGCTTTCTCCTGTAATTATTACTGCCCTAACTTATACAGCTAATGTTGCACTAAAAATAAAGCTTGGTTTGTAAAATATCATAGGTTGTCATTACTTGTTGAGATTGTTGTGATTTTTTCGTGCACATGACACAAAACAGGTATTTATTGAGGTCAAATCAAAGCTGGTATCAAACATCTTAATTCTTGTGGGTATACGTGAATAACTCTTATCTATGTTGTGCTAACGTCGTTTTTGGTTGTGCTGCCCGCTTGATGCTTTCTCTTTTCACACAGGCCTGCATTGGATATTGCCAAAAGCTGTGAACAATTTACATACCCAGTGGTTGCCTCTAGAACACTCGACGACGACAGCCGCTCTGCTCTGAAGAAAAAAAATCACGCCATATCCACGGAATGAATGATGATAAGTGGGGCGAAGCTCGAGAGGGGGAGATCATCGGTAACCGTAACTCTCCCGTGAAAGTTCGCCCATTACATCATTAAGAAAGACGTAAGACTGTGTGCGTACATTGTACAAATCAACTTTTATTTTCGGAGTCAATGCTCCCAGGCCCAGACCTGGTGAAAGACTCCGCGCCATCGAGGACTACCCCGCACCTACACCACAATTTGTCACGTAGGATGGGACACAACGGTAAAGAAAGAACTTTTATTTAGGGCGAACTTGTGCCCGAACAAGACGAGAGGAAACGAGCAAAGGTCCTTGCGTCTCGTTCGATCTCGGAGAACGACTGCCTGCGTTCGTGGCGTGATCTCTTGCGTGATCTCCCCCTCGCAGTGCACGTGCGCTCGCGCCTCCGTTGGCGAACACAGACAAGCTCGCGCTCCCGGTGCCGAGTTTGCGCTGCCGGTTGCAGCCGGTTCTTGCGCATGCAACGCGGCCCACTTTGCGACAATCTCCGAAAGCATGCGGCGGTCACGTACCACGAGACACAAGGGATGGCCAGACCCATGGCTTTAGGAGCTTCGCCCCTAAAAACGTTCATGCGTTTTTGCAGCCGCCCCTTTTCATAGGGCGATGAACTTTCCAAGTGTTGTAATCCCACACAAGGGCCGAGCGCCAGGCCAGGGAGTCGGTTGTACCTATTTTACCGGTAGGTGGTCGGCGCAACCAAGACACACGAATGGATATTGTCACGAAGCCAAGGACGACGCAGTTGTCTTGAAGGAGAAACAAGTTTACTGGAGCGAACTTGTGCTCCCCTAACAACTCAAAAGAATACAGAGGCGGCGAAGCAGCGGTCAACAAAGTGACTTGCGTCGGCGAGCGTCGCAGAATCGAATGCCGCGGCGTCTGCTGTGCAGGCTTTTTATCTTTCGGCGCGAGTGTTTCTCGAACCGTCGATTCACATCCAGAACATTGTAGATCACAGACGATTATTCTGGGCTAGCGGCGTTAGGGCGTAACAGTTTGCTTATCTGAATGTGATAGCCCGTGCGGCATAAAAATAAAGAATGGAAGACGCGCTTTGCTTGGAACGCAGATAACACAGCCGGGCGTGGCCCGGCAGTAAAAACAAACAATAAATAAGCAAGCCCAGACATGGTTCGTGGCAATATGGTGCCTTCCACAACCATGGTGGACGCTCAACTCGCAACCGCCTGTGGCAGGAGTCAGGACGTGCCACCAGACTCTTTAATCCCCGGCAATGGCCCAACGCGGCATGATGGCCGGGTGCCCCGTTAGATGGACAAGGGTGAGGGGCCCGTAGCAAAGGTAAAGGTAGCTTTCCAGGCGTGAATTCCCCTTTCAAGGGTCCGCACTGGACCAGGGACGCCTGTACCCATTAAAGAAACCAGTTGGTGCCCGGCGGTACGCGGATTCGAACCCGGTACCTCCTGCATACGAGGCGAGTGCTGTACCTCTGAGCCGTCACTGCGGTAAGAGTTCCTGCCCCTTTTCATAGGGGCGATTTCCTGTGCAAGCTACGTGAACTGAAGAAGTATGTTTTAAACTGTGGGCCAGTTAAAGCAAAGCTATAAATTCAGAAAACAGCAGCCAGTCGAAATGAGCGTTCCAGAAGCAGCTGCTTCGTGTCATTTGTGACAACAGCTCGTAGCAATACCTAAGCTGGCATGTGTGAACAGCACAAGCATGTAGCGGGTGCCACTGATTAAGTCTTGAGTAAACGTAGATAAAAGTTTTCTGCAAGAAGTTCTTCAAACCTCCTGAAAATTTATTTAAACTACTTGAAAAGTAGTTATTTAGACGTCAACAAGAAGTTCTTGAGACTTCCTGCAAGAAGTAGTCTTCTTGCAAGCGCACAAACAGACAGCTATAAATGTTGCATTAGCACAGCTACAATACTTCTTCGGGGCTGCTTGCATAAATAACTTCTGGGCTGAGACGTCTCTAAGAAGTTCGAATCGTCTTGTGTAGATGACTTTTAGGTTTCCGATACCCCTTTTTTGCGTTTCATGGGTACGCACAGAGAAGAAATAAACGGGAAAGAAACTCTCAAGTCGAATGTCAAGTTATCTGAGTTCTACTATGAATACTTACCCCTAACCAAAAGCACAGAATACCATTATACAGTATACTGACGAGTCGTCTGCCGTTGCTCCCCTTCAATTGGAGCGCCATGGTAGAATTATGGGCTGTGTAGTGCTTAGTATTGCTTAATGCCTAGAATATACAAATTACTATATTGCGCGAAGCATGCAAAGATAAGCAAAAGAGGCGCGTTAATGCGTTTACAGCGAGCGGCGGCACGCCCGAACTGTAAACCCTTCGCCAAGGTTAGCGTGATAGGTTCTGTGCTTGTAGCGAAATCCTCCCAATAAAGTTGTTCTCTTTCTCTCTCTCTCTCCTGGTTAGTTCGGACTCTCATTCAGCGTTGTCAACTGTACGGTTATCGCCCTACATGTAGGGCGTTATTGAATTTTTCTCTCTTCTCTCATCGTAGGGCCGCAGGGCTGTTCAGCCAACTTTCGCCAGGTGTAGGCCGATGTTAAGATTTATTGTTAAACTCTAGGCCAAGTGAATCCGCATAAGTATGAAATTATTACTTGATATAGTGGGTTTAATACCAACTTTAGCAGCTGGTTTTCGTTTCTGCACATAGATCTTCAGGCAGAGAGCAACAAAAAATCACTCCTAGAGAACGCCGGAACCCAAACAAAACGCGTACCGAGAGGGAACATATAGTAATTCAGGATGGAACGTTCGCTATCCGCCGCATAGTGGAAAGCTTTGAGGACGACTCAGCGACAAATGGAACGGAAGATGATAGGTGTTACATTAAGGTGCGACTGAACTTGTTGAACTGAACTGAATGGCTTCATGGAAGCTTGGCGCCTTGCCAAGGCGATGTGGGGCTTGTTTTGAGCGAGAAAAGCAGTGCTGCTAGTCCTAATGCCGTTCTTGCGTTCGGCGGCACTATTTTGAATTGCTTCAGTGATCGTAAAAGAGAGCCACGTCTTACAATTCATTTATCAGAACCCGGGCGGCTACATGCTCTACGCCGCGCTGCACTCCAAATGACGGCAGTGTTGAAGCTTCTTCAGTCACTATCGCCATTTGTGAACTGTTGATAATGGCAAGAAAGAATCGCTTGAAAGCGAATGATGCCACGACAAGAAAGTTACAGCTTTCGTGCCGCGGCAGCATTCGCACGCGTGAAGTGTGCAGCTGTATGCGAGCGTTGGTTTTAGCTAAATGTTGTGTTACCTAAGCGGCAAGTTACGTTGGTGCACTCAGTGAGCCCCATTTTTGGAACGTGTCAATCACTTTTCCTCTTGCTTTCAAACCTTTCGACTGTCGGGGCCGTGGTCCCGACATTCAACAAAAACGAGCAGAAAACGGGAAAATTTTGGGTGGTGCAGGTTTTGAGACACAATTTTGTTCGCACAGTGGGCCACCTGTGTTGAACGGTGGACCCTTCTGGAATCCTAGACCAGGAGGGATTTTCCTTCAACTGCGAAGTTTCTGAGAAAGCTGTATAGCTTTTCTCTGTAGCCATACGACAGAATTTCAGGTGGATGTCAAAATTTCCCTCGCAGAAACTTACTCCACCTCGGGGATTTCCCTTAAACTGGTCGATTAACACGTGTCCTTCACCTCGAGTTCTTTACCAATTTGCTGTCGCACCGCAAACGTTGCAGTATTGCCGTATATACTGTCAATACGTGGTTGTGTATACACAGGGGTTATGGGTACAAAAAAGGGCTGTAACTCTTGTTTCATCTAAACTATCCAGAAATAAGCAATATGAGAATTAATTCAGAATTATTTTAAGGAACTCGTGTACGTGTCTCTATTTGATCAGTATTGTGGTAAGTCAGTGTACATAACTCAGTATATTTATCCACCAATACAGCTTTGGTGGTCTCCCATCTTCACAGTAGCTGTAGTGGAAAGGCGCTAAATTTAATTTTCTTTTTTTGTTAGTAGGATGTGGCAGCACTGGTGGGAACATTTATAGAAGCCCACTCCTTCTGTCCTAACCCCTTAGAGAAAGTGTTACTGTTGGAAACATAGTAATGTTTTTTGCTACTTGAATTCGGCTGCATTTTCCCTGTGCAAAAGTTTGTCATCATTGAGGGCAAAAAGTAAGCCTTCAGCCCTCACCTGTATCATGGCTTACCACATTCACTTAAATGGATGTTCTCTAGGCCGTCATGTTCTCTAGGCCCGGTTATGCTCAGGCATAACCGCGAAGGAGCCGTACACGGCCCTTGCTGCTAGCTGTGCATGTGTTAGGAGGCAGCACATAAAATTTTCGTCTGAAGTGCATTCATACGTAAGAAACAATAGCGCAAAGGACGGGACGAAGGAACACTGCAAACAAACGGGCGCTATCCAGGCAGCGCAGGACTGTTCGGCCTGAAAAAAGGCCAGTGTACTTTGGCCGGTGATTTTCTGTCCGGCCGTTTTCCGGCAGCCATGTTCGGCCCATGTCCAAATGTGGGCCTTTTGGCCGTATACGGCCGTACTCCCATGGCTGTCCAACGGCCAGTGTCCGTCAGCCAGTCGACCGGCTTACGGTCATACGGCCAGATTCCAGCCGTAGGGCTCCGGCCATTCCAAAGCCACCCGTGTACGGCCGAAGTACGGCCGCCGGAGGACAGCCGAGATGCGGTCGTCGGACTCCAGCCGGACTAAAGCTACCGGAAATACGGCCGTGCTACGGCCATTGGAGTTCAGCCACAATACGTTAACTGTACTGAGGCCGGTCACTGCATGTCGCGCAAGCAGATGACTCATTCGCGCAGTGCAGAAGCAGCACAAACCCAGCATTTTGGGTCCAATGCAGCCACATCAAAGTGAGCTCGCGCGCAACCACCAGCCGTCAAGCTTTCAGCGCAGCCTTGCTTAATTACCAGCCTCAGCTGACAGCAAAATTCATTTATTAAACAGTGCTCACAAATTGTCGTTCCTTTAATTGCTCTGCCTCATTTACTGCCGAACACAGAAAATATTCAGTTCTTGTAGAGTTTGAATAGATGTATTGTCCAGGTTCTGATATCCTCTGTGGGGCGGCTTACCTGTAATAAACGGGGAAAGAGGAGGGGGGGGGGGGAGGGCGGCGGAGGGCGCATACTTTAGTGGGTTGAATTTCAGAGAGATAAATTGCGCCGCTTTTAGCCAATTTCTTTTAGGGCAATATTCCGGAACACTTTCATGCTATGACTACATAAACTATTTTTATAACAGTTGCTTGACCAATTTTGATGTATATAAAACCGGCGTGAATGCCTTTACGAAGCGTTTTGGTTCTCAACAAAACACTCAGGAGCATTTAATATAACTCCTTCACAAAAAAGTATGTCCAGTTTTGGCCCATTTTTCTTGCAAAGACATTTTCTACTCGATCAACTTTTCTGGTGATCTTGCGCAGGGCTGATCCTAAGAAGGAGCGAACAGGTACTTTCATTTTCAATCTATTTTAATGTTGTTTTCATGAGTATACGTCCACACCACTTAATAGTCCAAAAGAACTTAATTTTCTTCTAATGTCATACTACGTTCAAAAAATTCTAGACGCGTTGCGAATGACGCCCTGCTTCAGGTGGCTGCAGTTGTATCCCTTTGTGTTCACGCAAGGAAAGGCGTAAAATTAGAGTTACATAATTTGTTTCAAACCAATAACATAGCAATGGTAGCATGCATACAGGAAACCTTGCATACTGCAACGAATAGGGCAATAAATATTTTATTGGTCAAGGTTGAATGCGTAGGGTTCTCAACCCGTCGGAGGCAAACTTGCGCCTCTGTAAGTTTATTTATTTATTTATTTATTTATTTATTATTTATTCTTATTTATTTATTTATTTATTTATTTATTTATTTTATTTATTTATTCTTTGTTTATTTTTATTTATTTATTTATTTATTTATTTTATTTATTTATTTATTTGATGCTGCTTGCCTTTGCATGCATTACAGAAGGGAGATACATAACACTAAGCATTAAATATGAGACAAAATAACAAAATAATTCTACAAAGCGCGCTGAAAATCGTCAATATAAACAGTTAATGCAATCATACGTGGAAGATAATTACACTGCAGTATTGATGTAAAATAAAATGAATCGCGCAAGGCGTCACCTTTAAAGGAAAGTTAATAATTTGCTTTAAGCTAGCGGTCCCACTTTGCGATATGTAGAATGGCGCTTGGACATACTTCTCCCCTTCTACTCCAGTTTTGAATGATAGATATTACGAAAAAAGTTCAACCTGTGGTTTCGTCTGTGATCTTTCACGTCCTGCCATTTCAGTTTACTTTTACTTTCTCTCATGCTAAGTTGAGCGTGCCAATTACCTAATACGAATCGCACTGACATATTCTGTATGTTTTCGAGCGTATCAACCAGCTCTTTGGTGTAGGGATCCACGAAAACACATGCGTACTCCAAGATTGAGCGCACATGAGTGAAATACGGTTGTTCTTTTCAGTTAGATGGAGGTTCACTGTAATTTCGTCTCAGAAAGCCAAAAACATATGCAGCCGTAACTTTTATGGTGTGAACCTGCCTAGGTATTTCTCGGCCGTTGTCACAATAGCATAATTTACGGTATACGTATTCAATTGGAATGAAGGTTTTCTTGTAAAGGTGCCGTTAACACACTGTTTAACATCCAAAAACTTTTCTGAATCAGCACACCAGGATGTTATTAAATTCGAATAAAGCTGCAGGTATACGGAATCACGTTCATTCGCTATAGTCCGGTAAACTACACAGTACTTTTGAACAAAGCTATAGGGCCAATAGTAATAACAATGCAAAAACCGATTCATTCAGTTCATAGGATGAAATGTACTACGCAGAAGGTGATATGGAACACCATCATTTGCTTTTTTGCAGTCCAAGAATATACAGTCAACCACTTTAAGCTTATCTATTGCAAGAGCCAAATCGTGCGTGAACTCAACAATCTGCGTTGAGCAAGAAAATCCTGAGAAAATCCGTGTTTGCTAGGATGCTGGCGATTATGTTTAACCAAATGAGTCATATCCCAAGAGTAGCTAAGCTCACCTTCAAACATCGGAAATAAATTAACAGCTAGGCTTCGTCAGTGACAAGGCTCTGTTGTTATCGCAAATTTAAAATAATTTTTTTTTCCTAAATAGGCAGTCGTAAAATCCCCTGAAGTAACATAGTGCAGGGCATGAAGTTGATTCCTACCAATGCACGAGAGAGTCTCGTCTACGTTTATCACCACAACATAGTGCAACATTGCTTGTCGCAGTTAATTGTAAGCAGAATAACTTGCGCTTTTGCTCGCACTTGCCTTTCTTTTGGTGGGGAGTCCTTGACATGGTGGCGGTTAGCTCCTGCCGTGGTGGCCGCTTTGCTCGACGCCCTTGAAGCCAGTTATTTTGGTGAACCATCTCCATCTCGGATCGGACATCTCTGCCGGGTCGATGTCTCCAATGCTCTCCATTTCTTGAGGCGGGCGAAATAGCCCTCGTGCTGATGCGTCGACGAAGCCGGCGGCAGAGGCGTGGGTAGCGGGCGATGACTGGCGAGGCCTTAGCTCCCACCAGTCGGTGTTGTCACAGTCTTCTTGTGGCAATAAATGACATTTCGATGGCCTCAAAAGGTTCCCTGTAATGTCCAGTGAGTCTTGCACCTTGCCCGTCTTTCACCGAGAACACTCATTACTGTTTTGGACAAACGATTGTTCGCTCATTTAAAACGTAGAAGAAACACGGAGCGGATGAAAAAACGCCGTCCCCGCTCGGTCGGCTCCCTTTTCTCCCCCCAGGAAAAAAACCGGTCGGTCTCCTTCCAAACACGTCTGTGCATGAATTCTCGGCGCCCAGGCGCGAGCCATTGTTCGGCTGTATGCCGTTTGCCGAAAAAATTACGTATAACCAGATACCTTACGTAGGCCGGTCCTCCTCTTGAACACCGGTTGCCAAATATTCTGTGGCCATTCGCTTAGCCGTAATTCGGCCGAGGACAGCTCTACGAATGCAAAACGTATATTCTGGGCCCGTACGTCGGCCGGTTACTCCTTCCTAACACGGTTGCCCGAAGAAAACCAATATTCTACCGCCGGACGCGCGGTTCACCGTTGAACAACGAATGCACGGCAGCCGCGCTCCGGCCGGTCTCCTTTCGCAACACCAACTGCCGCAAGAATACGCATATTCTGTGGGCCGGTCGCTTGCCGCTGCTTCGGCCCGATTACCGCTTCCCGAAGAAAAAAACGGATTCGCACCTAAGGCCGTACTTCGGCCGTTCTCTTTCTCAACATCGGCAGCCGTAAGAGAAACTGAATATTTGGACAGCCGGTTAGCTGCCGTTGTGCGTCCGGACACGGGCGGACGGGAAAATGCCGAAGCGCTGGTTGCCGAATGTTTGGCCGTTCAACGCATGATCAGTGGCTGCCAGAACCTGGATGCTGGCCGGACATGCCAGAAAGCGCCCATAGACGGGCCGGTCTTGGGGCACACTTTCTGTGCCGCCTCTTCCAACTGAATTTTATTTGAAGAAACAAAGGTTTATAAACACATGGGAAAGGGAATTACACCGCATGCAGTCTGGTCATGATGATTTTTCCTATTGCATCAGAAAGGCTCTCTCCTTATCTGCAAGTGCCACAGACGGGGCGGTAATGGAGAAAATGGTGCTGCAGCGACTCGTCTGGGATCTTGAGGACAGAGAAGTGTATCCCCCAGAGATGTCAGGGTTCAGAGAAGGAAGAAGCAGCGTTGACAACGTCATTGCTTTGGTGAGGGACATTCATCGGCAAAAGGCTGCGAAAAAGATCACAGTAGCTGTGTTCCTAGACATCAAGGCGGCTTTCGATAGCGTTTCTCATGAAGCTGTTCGAAGGAAATGGCGTTTGTAGGTCTACGAGGGCGGATGCACACTTGGCTCTGTAACTACTTGCATAAGCGGTATGTCTATATGACCACCAAGGAAGGCGACACAAGGCGGCATGAGATTACACAAGGCGTCCCTCAAGGCGGAGTCCTAAGCCCTGTGCTGTTTAGCATCTGTCTCATCCGCATCACGAAAGTGCTACCCCAAGGTGTCAACATATCTCTCTATGCTGATGACATTTGTGTCTGGGCTTCTGGCAAAAACCGGAGAAGTATACGATCAAAACTGCAGAAAGCTCTTCTTGCAATTCAAAAGTACCTTAGCACCTGCGGCTTGCTAATTTCACCCGAAAAGTGTGCCGCGGTCGCCTTTACGAGGCGGGATTTATCCCGCTATCCTCTGGTCATAAATGAAACAGAAATACCATACGTTCACAACCATAAATTTCTCGGAGTTACATTAGATCGCTCGCTATCTTGGGCCCCCCATATCCGTATCCTTAGAGAACGCCTGCATTCATTTGTGCCCATTTTCCGGATGCTGACAGGAAAAACATGGGCTGCTCAGTGGCTTTGCTACTACGACTTTATAAGGCACTATTCCTTGGCCTTCTGCGGTACAGCCTCCCAGCGCTGATTGGTTTGTCTAAGACAAACTTCAGAGTGATAGAGTGTGCACAGGCTCAAGTTCTGCGCATCTGCCTGGGCCTTCCAAGGTGCACATCCACGAATGGAACTCTCTGCGAAGCAAGGTGTATGTCCGCCCAGACACTCCAAGCCCAAGAGTTCCTTCGCACCAGCCTCCGTCACGTAACCCGGTGTGCTGACCATCCTCTAGCACAGGTGTCTTCCCCGCATGTACGGAGCCTCCTACCGGCCAACTTCGAACGCCCAAGCAAGCCTGCTTTTCCGCCATGGAAAGCTGCACCATGGGATATAGGCCTCACCATACCAGGTATAGGCAAGAAATCATCTCTGCCTGAGCCAGCCTTGCGATACTACACGCTGGAGCATATCAGTTCGCGTTATCTTGGCCACGTTCAGGTATATACAGACGGATCCGTGAAGTCTGACTCGTCAGTCATTGGAGTTTGGATTCCGTCGGTGGGACTAAGCTATGAAAGAGAAACTCAGTCACAAGACGTCGTCCACCTTCACTGAGTTAACTGCTATAAGGGGCGGCACTCCCTTCACATCACAATAGTCCCGCTCGACAATGGGTTGATTTTTACCGACTCGCGGCCTGCCTTGCAAGCACTGATGAAGCCATCCCCACCGCTGCGGCCACCTTGTGCGTGAGCTAAACGCATTGCACACACTAGGGCTACGAGACGGGCACCGCATCTCGCTTCAATGGCTACCGGGTCATTCCGGCATCAAGGGGAACGTCATCTCTGACGCCAGCAGCGAAAGAGGCGCACAATCTGCTTGTGTCTATTGGAATCCCGTATTCCAGACAAGACGGAAAGTACGGCCGTGAATGCGCTTGGATGGAAACTGCAGTTATCAGCTTGGCAGGACCCCTCTTAAGATACCCTTGCCTCTGCACGCGATTGACCCTCAGTGCAATTTCCAGTTTCCGCGAGGTCTGCAAAGAAAACTGAGGGTGTCCTTCACCGACTACGCCTGAACGTTGCCTTCACTGGTAGTTTTCTTTTTAAGATAGGCTGGGCGGACTCGCCATTGTGCTCTGTGTGCTCTGTGAGAGACGACATACAGCATGTCTTGTGTTACTGCCTCGAAGCATACAACTCAACGCGAAACAGCTAAAAGAACTCTAGTGCGACTGCTACGAGGACACTCTTTAGAGCTGCGTCACTTTCTTGGTCCGTGGCAAATCACGCTGATGCGGCGCGAGGGACAAAGGCTCTCTTAACTTTTCTGTCTGACACGGGACTAACCGATGTTCTTTAAACTTGGGATCCTCACATTTTTTCTCCTAGTGCTGTAATTTTTTTTTCTACGTTCCGAACTGATTTTATTTCTTCTCCCTCTTATTCATTGTTGGTGCAAACATTCTTCCCCTCCTCTTCTTCTTTTTTTTTTTTTCACCTCGCTATGTTCACCCCCCATCTGAAGTAGCAAGCCCGCCGTTTGTGGGGCTAACCTCTTCAGTATTCATTAAAGTTTTCTCTCTCTCTCTCTCTCTCTCTCTCTAATGCACTTGCAGTGTTCCTTCGTCCCGTCCTTGCGCTATTTTCTTAAGTATGTTTAATCAACTCGCCCACATCAGCTCCTGTTGCTTCAGAAGTGTATTCAAGGGGTCTGAATTAAATATGAAGCTCTCTTATCCATAGGCAGTGTTTGTCACAGCCCAGCTCTAGCTTTGGAGCTTCAATGCCAACTTGTGGTTTATTTTAACTCCAGACTATCAAGAAACGTGGTGCCTACTCTTAAAACCAAAATTTTCATGTACTGCATTAGCTGCTATTTTTGGCCAGTGCTTGCTTTGAAACACGAAAAT
The DNA here is from genome assembly GCA_013339765.2 of Haemaphysalis longicornis. Lineage (NCBI taxonomy): Eukaryota > Metazoa > Arthropoda > Arachnida > Ixodida > Ixodidae > Haemaphysalis > Haemaphysalis longicornis. The sequence goes on along the minus strand of CM023450.1, from coordinate 134,654,436 downwards.
TTCTTTCCCATATGACAGGCTTGCTGAATATCGGGCTGGTTTCTTGGGAAAGGTCTGGCAAGAAAACGAAGATGCTGAGATCAGCCTTTTTACATAAAGTGGTACTTCTTCATCGTAGTCGCAGGAAATGGTGGTTTGTGTGCGTGCGTTTGTTTCCTCCTATGTATTGTGATTGCCCCTCAAGAGAAAAAACAGGGCACTCTGGTCAATCGTGGTTGAACACTTTGTATATATTTGGCAAATGAAACAGAGGCCATAGGTTAGGATCTGGCTGCAGTTGGGCCCTGGTGCGTTATGTATGGGAGGTAATGTGCTCGGGGAGCTCACTGCGCAGGTTTGAGGTGGTAATTGAGCCTACACCGCTACATGACCAGCTGCACCTGTCACCCCTGGTGTGTAAAAGTGTTAGCTCCAGTTGGTTTACAAACCTGTAGCAGAGCACTCTAATGAACATCTCATTCTGTATGGGGCCTAGTCGTCCATTGCTCGCCCTCCATCCAGAACGTGCCCGTACTTACAAGGCTCGTCGTCATCTTCTCTTCCAGGGAAATGAACAAGAGGATAACAGAGGAAACAGGCCCGAAAACGTTTGAGCGAGCAGCAGACCTTGAGCAGGAGTTTGCCGAATACTTGCCGAATGGCGTCCAGTGTCGTTCCACCTCGCTATTTCTCTTTAACTTCCCCTTAACCTCCACTTTCGCCCTTAACTTCTCCTCCACTTCCCCCCTTAGTACTGCTTTCGATCAGATATGCTATAGCAGCCCTTCATTCCAGCTAGAGCCATTAAGAAAAGCTGCACTTTATAAATAACATCATTGATGTGTATGACTGAGAAGTTGTCTTTTTCATGCCTGTGGTCAGTTGTGTCGGATCTACCATTGCTAAATAGTTGAGTGATCTGCGGTGTATTGTGTGTTTTTCCATACAACATCGATAGAGTGGGCATTCCCGTTTTGTCTTTTTTAACGTCGTATTTTCACAAATAAGAAAAAGAGCATTTTTTTTCTAAAATATTAGTGTTCAAAATACGCCTTGCGTTACATTCTGGTTTGTGACCCGAATTAAATGGGCCCTAACAGGTTTCTAAAAGTTGCAATTTTTGTGCACAATTGCTGGAGCTCAACTTCTACGCAGGTTTGAGGTGCTAATTGAGCCTACACCCCTACATGACCAGATGCACCAAGGAATGTCCCGCCGCAAAAATGATTTTAAAAGCGTTGAGTATTAGCCGAGTTATCGTTCATTAAAAAGGGCCACCAACAAAGACTGGAGCTCTTAACCTTTAGTCGTGCATCCAAAAGCGCTGTGAAAGCTACGGTGTCACCAGCCAGGAGCAGACCACTTAGAGAGGACAAGGCGAGGCCCTTGCAGGTTCAAGATGCGCGCAGCCATTGGGCTGCGCTCAGCAGTACGTCACGCTTTTTTTTGCAGCGAAAGCTACCGTACGCTACCAGGGGCCGGACACTTCGGCTAGTTTCGGTAGTGGGAATAAACTGCCGCCATGACGCTGGTAGCCAGCGAAACTTCAGCAACGTTGCATTGCAAACTTTATCTTTCCAACAAACGCAGCAATAAAGTAAAGTGATGCTTTTTGTGTAGAAATAAAATGTGTTCTCGTCTGTTAACTTTTTTTTGACACCCTATTTATTTTGTAGTCCCTTCATTCGTTGCGTCGACGGGTGGCGCTTTCGCTCTTATCTCTTATGCTGCCATCCTGTCCGTCTGCTCCTGCCGCTTTCACTGCTTTCACTGTTGTGAAACGGGTAGAAGTTATGTAGTATGCCCTGAAGATGAAAATTTTGTGGTCTGTGAGTGCGAACGTCGGTCTCAAAATGCCGAGACTCTGAGAAAGGACACAACGCGGCAACTCGGAAGGAATAGCAGAAAGAAATTTTTCCGCTTCCCAGAGGACGGTCGGTAAGCACACTTTTATTCAAAGTTATGAACCATCAAGCGCGATCCTTATCAAAAAATCTGCCGGGTGAACCGAAAGATCTCCGCTGTTGCTTTACAGTGAATTTCTTTTTGTTTGGTACAACGCATTAGTCAGTAACATTGTAAGCATCTGAAGCTACTTGTCAACAGTTTCTCATGAGCCGATTTGACGCCAGCGGACACGCAGAAGGAAATTTCGCTTCGGTTATCGGTTTGGTGAGCGGTTGCTCTTCATTTTCTTTCCAACAGAGAAAAGCTTGGAAATTATGTTTCGCCGAAAGTGCATAAATTCTTCTTAACGAATTGGTTTGGCATTAGAGCGTTCCGACGTTCACTTTCTAAAAGTGGCATTACCGTTGAATGTTTATTAACATGACAGAGAGCCTCCAAAATTCTTTACGTTGCAGTTTGACCGCTTGCGTTCCGTGTTACGAGAAGTTCGAGTTACCTGCGCGACGGCCCAGCTGCGCTTCCTTTTCAACCTGTGCTAGGGCACATTTTTTGTACTTGTTTGCACTCCCATATTTGTTTCGCTTTTACGTGTTGTTATAGGATATCCATGGTGGTATTTCTCCAATTTTCTAGGTGTGACGTATGCTAATTGCGCAGAAAATTCGCTAGCTATAACAACGTTTTTCGGCTAGCAAGTTTACAAGAATAAGAATAGGGAGCGGTTGTTAATGGTGGCGAACATGTGCTGGTCATCTCATTTCTAACTAATTTTATTATTTACGAACGGGTGTTTTTATGAAACATCGTTTCTGTAGAGTTGTATTGTGTTCAGCAAATGAACGTGGTGACCTCTGCAGCAATTTTCTGCATACGATGATTGTACGAAGATGCCTCTTATGTTGTTTAACCGACACAAAATGGTACATTTGTACTTTCTATACGAGGGACACAGCTATGTGCTATTGTAGCATGTATTGAACTTCGCTTGTGATACGTTGCTAAATAAAATCAGTGAACCACATCTCCCGCCTACTCCTTTTTCTTGCCCAAGCAGAATTGTCATGCTCCAGGGTGTGCTGGCTTACGCGTATTGAAACTAAGAAAATATTTCCAAACAAATGTTCTGCGCACGTACTGAGAGTCCAAGCAAATTAGCAACTGAAAGCTGCGGAAAACACGATGTGAAGCAGCAACACAATCTGAAAAAAATGCAAGCGGTTGTTTGTTCCCGCTTGCGGCACACATACAGTCGCGCTCGTTCAAGCCCATAGCAGACGATAAGTGGCGCGGCGTTTCCTCCTCGCGCAATCAACGAAAGTGTTGCCATAGCGGCATAAGATTTTTTGTTTGTTTTGATTTGACAGTTTGGCTTACCAAGCCCCAGGGGACAAACTGGCGCTAGTGACGCAATTATCGGTTACCTGTGGGTATATCGCTGACCTAGCCGTGACGCTACCTTGGGCAGTCTTCGCGGGGTGACCAGTTTTGACCTTGAGAGCTAGAGGTCAAACCACACCCTCTTCCGCAAGCGCCCGGACTGGAGCAGCGCCCGATGGCGGGGAGAAATAGGCCGGAGGGAACGGAGAAGCACGCGGGGACCCATGCCGCCACCTGGCGGAGGAAGGCGAGGGAGCGCCGCCGCCGCAGCGATAAGTGCGCGCGACAAGGAAGGCGACGGCGCGCAGAGCCGTGTGCGATGGAGTAGGCGAACATCTAGCTGTGGTCGCTCGTACAGCGGTGGGACGCTTATAGAATTGGGGGAACGAGCGTTTGAAGGGTGTCCCAAACACAAACATGCTCGCTCACCCCCCGCTCGGGGTACCTTGAGTAATGTTGGTGACGGTAATGGCGAGTGGCGACACCGCGGACCCCGAGCCCCATACTCACGCAGTAACCAACCATGGTAATGGTTTTAAGTAGGGGTGTGCGAATATCAAGTTTTTCGAATACGAATCGAATACGAATATCTAGCTTCGAATATCGAATCGAATATCGAATAATTAAGGGGGGACGTGGCTTTAAAAAACAACTTTTTTATTTCTTTGTGGATTTTGATGACAATTGGCACAGCAACTGGAAATGCTTGTGTGATAGCACCCTCAAAATAGCACCATACAGTAGACAGGTGCAGGTGGGTTGTTGGTAGAGGAGGTTGGAGAGGAGGGCTTTATCCGAAGTATTCCCACCGTTTCGGTACCTACTTGGCTCCTTCATTAGGATTGTCTAGGTTTGATCAAGAGCAACAGTTCTGTAAACAATTTTTTTGCTGCAGCGGGTCGGAGGCTAGGGCACAAATAGGGGGAAGGGTACCTACATAATATCTGTTCATCTTTCCCCTACTTGCTTGGGTGTGCACTGACTCGAGGACCCTTGAGTAATTCGTTTCGCGGTGTCAATCACCTGCACCTTTCCAAAGCCAGTGTGGCGATCTGCTTTCTTGCAGTTTTCATCTAATGCAGTTGTATGTTGATTTCATACGTTGCTTTTGGGCTGCCAATGTTTCGAGAAAATTTGGGTTTGGTCGATGTATTTGATGGGGCATTACACACAAGGAATTTTGTAAATGGTTCTTTGTGCTTTTTCTTGTGAGACAGAGTCAGACGTATGTTTGTGGGAGTCGAGAATACCGTCCTTTTTGAAAACACGTAGTATTGCGTGGCTTGCCCTTTTACCATACAGTAGACAGGTGCAGGTGGGTTGTTGGTAGAGGAGGTTGGAGGAGAGGTGATGGAGATTGGAGGAAAATGTTTTGACCGGCGGCATTGAAGAAATTCAATTTCCTGGTTGTCGCTACATTGGTGATTACAGCTTCTGACGCATGAAAAAACTTAATGGTGCAGCCGTTTTTCTTGAGAACAGCGATAGGTTTTCCTTTCCTTTCTTCCTTATCTCTATCTTTTTCTCTTGGACCTATAGTTCTTGCCCTGCGTCAAAGAACCAAAGCTACAGAATCATAGTAGGAAACTGGGTGGTAGCAATTAGATTGAAGGTAGAGTCCAGTCTTGGTTTGCTTTCTGCACCCAACAGGCTCAGTTAACTTCCTCGGGCAGCTCAAGTCGGCTGAGCCAGCTATTCAGTTCACATTGATAAGAAAGACGCAATACCTTGCCGTTCATCTAGTTTTCACAAAAAAAACACCCCAGTCAATTAAGTTCACCATATTGTATGGAAAAATAATCGACACCGGATGCTGCTTCCAGTTTACGTCATACCACTCAATTTCGCACAAGGCGTCTGTAGTTCTGGCGCTTCTACGCACGGCATGCTCGACAAAATAAATGACAAAAAAAGTCTTGTATCACAGACCTAGAGGAGAGAGTACTGCAGAATACCCGTGCGGATCCGGTGCACATGTTCATTGAGAACTTCCTGGGCAGTCTGGATGTTTACTGAGAGCTATGAAAGGCATGGTCTTTCAGTTAGAGCTAGGTGTCTCTTTAAGTCATTAGTAGGCTTTCTTTTCCTCTGAGTAGCTTTTCTGCAGATTTGTTGGGCTGTGCAGTAGAGCCGACCTATTAACCTATTATTGCTGTGGAATATAGGACAAAGTTTGGATATGTGTAGCTTTACCTCATAATCGTACATATGCATTCTGTTTCTGTAACACAGGCATTATAAAATTTATCCAAGTTTCTGGATATAACTTTGTGCAGGTTAAACTGCTCTTTAGACGTTGCTAACCATAGTATTGCAGAACTTTGCACCAAGTCAAGGGTCGTAATAAATGCAACATAATCATTCTATCTGTGGTAAGACGTACCTTGCAGCCATTAGGTTCACGCTCGAAAAACAAAATGGGTTTTTGGTGGTTCTACTTTTCAGGTCTAAAATTTCAATAGCCATTGCTTCTGCTCGAGAACAGAATGATGGTGTTAGTCAACGCAATCTTTTACTTGTGCACAGTTCACCATTACCATCTTTCATTGCACCCGAGCAACAATTTTTCTGCGAATTTGAATAAATTTTTAAGATACTAGTTATACACAAAAACAAAATTCGTATCTGCCGTTCTAGCAGAGACTACACACGTGCTGAATTTTTTTATCATAACAATCAGTGTTTTAAGTGACGACCATCCTTCCGTCATTAAGCTTCTTTGCACATTGATGCCAGTCTTAAATATGTATAGTCCTGAATTTTTGTTATGATTGTAGTGAAGGGTCTGGTTTAGTGTCGTGGCCAATCCGCTGAGCAGATGGCAGAGCGCTTTAGGAAGGGAAAGAGTCAGCAGGAAAGAAGAAGAAGGAGCTCGGAAGCGGTCGGGCAGACGACAGCAGGACGGCGCCCTCGCGGTGTAGGCGCGAGCGTCCGTCCGCCGGCGCTTCCTTCGAAGTTTCCGTCCGTCGCGGTGTAGGCCCGACGACAGCCCTGGAAGCCGCCGGGAGAAGCCGGGGTCCGGCCCTAGAGTGAGCGGTCTGCCGGTGACGCGGAGCGCGGGCAGCGATGGCCTCGTTTCGAGCCTAAGCTAACTCCTCCCACCGCTAATCATTCGGCACCGCCACGTTCTTCACCGGTTTGAACGTTGAACATAACGGCCGGGTTGAAGCATCTCGGCGCACACATCTCGTCAGCTCTGCGGAACAGACTGCCACCCTGCGTGCGACTCACCGAAGTCACCGGCCCGTCCCCGCTCCATCCATCGTGGCAGCATCAGCGGACTGGAGTGGACTTGTTCCTCGCCAGTCCTCTGGGAGTCTTGTAAATATTGTCTTCCCCCTTCAATACGTGCCCGTTTGGATCGCCTGTTGAATATAACGCGTGTTTGTGTAGACAGTAGTCCAGCTCATTGCTCTGCACGCGGTCCGGCCCAACATCATTGACAATGATCAGTCTCTATACAGGAACCATATATTTGTATATGATTTCGCTGTGTATTTCTGAACTGTATCTAGTTACAATGACAATTTCTTGCAGTCAGTTTTTCTCAACTAAATCATGGCTTTTTTTCATGGCCATGGTATGCGTTTGTGTGCCTAAAGGGTCCATTGCGTGTGTGGGAATCGTTGAAGGTAGGAGGACTGTCGTTTAGACACAAACACTTATTTATTTAACGGTTGTAAGGAGCTACAATAACCGTGCCTCTTGTTAGGCTTCCGTTCGCGCCATCTTCCCTTTCTCTCTCCTCTCTCGTCTTCTCCTCTTCTCCAGGGTCTTCTCCTCTTCTCTTGGCTTGGATTCTTTCGGTGGCGTGTTGCTATCTAGCCGAACCAAGCTCTTCGTTTTGAGTTTCGGTTTCGTTTTTTCCACACATTCCCCCCCAAAATGACGGAAGTCATTTTCTTTTACTGCTACGTAATTTCCAATGGGTACACTAGCTGTATCGGTCGCTTGAGCGTTGACCCTCCGGGCATTCTCAGGATGCACGATCGGATCTTTCCATCTCGTCCTGGGAACACCTTTTGGATTCTTGCAAGGCTCCATTGCTGCCGGGGTAGTTGCGAGTCTCGAAGGAGAACCAAGTCCCCAACCGCAAGGATTTTCCCTTGGCGTCGTTTTTCCGTTGTGGAGATTTCGCAACTCTGCCAAGTATTCCTTGGTCCATATACGCCAGAAGGCTTTGATGGCCAGCTGTCGACGGTCCAAAGCTTGTGCAGGCTGTCGTCAATATTTGTCATCCTTAATCCCCACACTTGGTAGCGTTGTCAGTCGTTTTGCCCGTCAAGAACAGGGAAGGACATAGTGGTTCCGGTTCCCCAGCCTCGTCATAGAGGTTAGTTAATGGTCTGGAGTTCAGTACTTGCCTCTACTTCCGAAAGCACGGTTGCAAGCTCATCGAATGACAAATATCTTGAGCCAATTACTTTCTTCAGTGCAAGCTTGGTGGATCCAACGAGGCGTTCGTAGAACCCACCCCACCATGGAGCACGCTCAACTATGAACTTCCATTCAATGCGTGCGTTTGAGATGAAGTCAAGTGTTGCAGGATGGCGCAATGACTTCCAGAGCTGCGAAAGTTCTTTGTTTGCTCTTTTAAAAGACATGGCGTTGTCGCTGTATATGACTCGAGGGATTTCTCTCCTGGATATGAATCTCCTGAGTGCCATCAAGAACGATTCAGTGGACATGTCTCTTACGAGCTCAAGATGAAACAGCCTTTGGTTACGGCACAAGTGAACAATGTAACATACGACTTGTGCATTGCGCTCTCTCCTTTGACCAGAAGCAGGTCCCGCAAAGTCGACACCCGTGACTTCAAACGGTTGTGCCTCGGTGACTCGGTCTCGCGGAAGCGGTGCGATTACCTCGGTGGCTGGACGAGCATTGAACCTCTGACAGGTCATGCACCCCTTAATTATTCTTTTCACCAGCTGGCGTGCACGCACCACGTAGAATTTCTCTCTCAGCTGTACGAGTGTGTCCCGCACTCCTCCGTGCAACACTTGAAGGTGACATCGGCGAGCGATCAGCTCCGCTAACCGGTGGCCGCTTGTTAACGCGAATGGGATGCTGTTCGTTGTACGGCTTCTCACTTTGCTGGAGTCTTCCCGTGATTCGGAGCACACCGTCATTGTCCATGAACACGGGAATATCTCGGAGTGGTGAGTCTGCGGGAAAACGTTCACCCGTTTGTGTGCATTCGATCTCTCGCTGCAGATCTTCACGCTGTGCTAGCCTTATCCAGTGTTTCTCGGGCTTCGTCCAGTTCGCGTGTCGTTAACGAGCCAGATTCATTGCTGGTATGGCGCAACTTATGAACGTATCTCATAATCCAAGCTGTTACACGGAGAAGTCTCGCTGCTCACTGTATCGTGTTATGTCCAGCACTGTCTGTGACGTGGAGCTTGTAGCCTGGAGAACTGCCGGAACCCTTTTTTCATCTGTTGCCGCCGAGGTGTTGCTGGGTGGCGAGTGATTTGGCCAGAAGTTCTCGGGCAACCCCATCCACTCAGGTCCTTTCCACCAGAGGGAACTTTCCACAAGCTGCTGACCGCTGAACCCTCGGGTCATGCAGTCTGCCGGATTTCCAGATCCAGGGCAAGTGTTTCCAAAACGCAGGGTTCGTGATGCGTTGTATCTCGGTGACTCGATTCTGCACGAACTGCCTTCCATTGGGACGGTTCGCCTGTCACCCAGTGCAGGGCCACAGTCGAGTCTGTCCAGAAGTATGTCTCCTGCGGTCGTTTCCTTCAAGTTGTTCGTTATGTATCGGCCCAATCTAGCTGCCAACAAACAAGCCATCAGCTCCAGCCTCGGCAGTGTCAGCTGCTTGATAGGTGCGATCTTCGACTTGCCCATGAGGATACTAGACGTAGTATTGCCTTCCGCATCTGTAACACAAATGTACGCCACTGCCCCGTAGGCCACAGGGCTAGCATCGGCGAACACATGTAGCAACGTTTTCTGCGGAAGTCCAGTCGTGGCAGCACGGTAGCAACGTTGTACATGCACTCTTTTGCAGTTCGTTCAGTTCACAACACCACTGCACCCACTTAGTGTCTAAGTCCTGCGGTAACACTGCGTCCCACTCCACGTTTCGTTGCCAGAGTTCCTGGAATAGGGCTTTGGCTCTAACGGTGAATGGTGTCAGCCATCCAAGTGGATCATACAGTCGAGCTGTAGTTTTTAGCACAGTTTCTTTTCGTGCTTGTTCCAGGATCGGGCGGTGCGCTCGTTGTCGGCGTGAATGTGAGCTCGTCGCTGATGGGGTTCCATGTTAATCCCAGCACCTTGAGAACACCCGAGAGGTAACCTAGATGCCTGGATTCTTGACCGTCGCTGATGTGTTCACTCACTTCCTTGCTGTTCGTTGCCCATTTGTGCAGTTTCATGGAGGCAGCATTGAAGATAGCATTAGCTTCCGTGTAAATCTTCAAGGCTTCTTCCCCATTTTCTGCTCCAGTTAGGAGGTCGTCCACGTACAAGCAGTCCGCTAGAATTCTTGCAGTGACGGGATACTCTCCCTCCATGCTTCTGAGGTGGTTCTTTAGCGTTGCTGTAAGTAGGAAGGGACTTGCTGTTGTTCCGAACGGGACCCTCGTCATTCGCCACGCCTGCACTTTCGGCTTCAATTCAGTCGTTTCTGGTGCGGTCCTCGAACCAAAGGAATCTCAAGGCGTCTCGGTCTTCTTCTCGTATTCCGATTTGCAGAAATGCCTTTTCGATGTCTGCCACTAAGGCAATTCTGTGCCTTCGAAAGTTAAGCAGTAGTCCAACGAGGTCAGTTGTCAGGTTTGGGCCACTTTCAAGGTTCTGGTTGAGCGACTTTGCGTGGTTTCCATGCGATGACGCGTCGAATACCACTCGGACTCTCGTTGTGTCACTTGCCTCCCGTATCACCGGTTGGTGTGGCATGTAGTATATCGGTCCGTTGCTCCCATCCTCTTCAACCACAGCCTCGGCCACGCCCTCCGTACAGTACTGTCGGATGACGTCATCGTAAGTTTGCAGCAGGTCAGGGTCTTTCTTGAGGCGGTTCGTTAGCTGCACCAAGCGTTTTTCCGCGACTTCCCTGTTGTCTTTGAGTTCGATGTTTTCCTTCCAGGGAAGGGCAACTTCATATCTACTCCCAACTTGCTTGATGTTTTCGTCAAACGAATCAAGTAGTTGTTGTTCTGGACAACCGGCCACATCGTCCGTTACTCCTATCGACTCCAACGTCCAAAAGCGTTCTAAATAGTTCGAGGCATCAGAGTCGTCAAGTGACACCTTCAGTGCAATTGTTTGCATGCACTGTGCTTCCCTGACTCTCGTTCCAACTGGGCCCTGTATGCACCATCCAAAGCTGTTTCAACTGCTCGGAGTTTTTCCATCGAAAGCCTTCGATCTTCCGGTCACAAGATCCCAGTAATGTTCTGAGCCAATAAGGAGGTCAATATCCCCTTGATCTTGGTCACCTGTACGGTCAGCCACAGCCTCTGATCCCATGAGATCTCGCAGGTGGGCTTCTGGAATTGGAACCTTCTGGTCGCAGATCACCTCGGTTTCCAAAACTTCAAGGTGGTGAACTTTCTTGTTCTGTGCCGTGACAGAAACTAGCACTCTCTTAAAGTCTCTTTCGGACTGACTTCCGCCGAACACACCGACCTTTAGTGCTTCGTATCCCACAACTTTGCACCCGAGTTTTTTGGATGCTCTCTTTGCGATGAACGAGCGTTGGCTTCCACCATCGAAGAGAGCTCGAAGTGAGGTGGCATTGTCCGCTCCTGCACAATATACAGTTGCAGTCTGTAGTAAGACGACCGGTCTGGCGGCTTCGTTCGTTGTGGACTCCAAATTCACTGGAGCGGTGGTCACGCTGCTGGTGCTCAATGGTGCCTTTGGTGCGGTGAATTCTGGGTCGCACATCGTTGTGGCATGTCGTTTCGAGCACTTTGCACATTTGACGTTACTCCTGCACACATTTGAGCGGTGGTTGGGTCTTGTGCAGCGGAAGCATCGTCTTCCTGCCATGAGCCTTTCTTCTTTTCTTCCAGCTTGATTTCAGCGCAACAAGCCGCAGTCTCGTGGCTCTTTTCTGTGCAGAAGAAACAGGCATCAGTCTTCGTTGTTTGGTGCAGTGTCGCCACCGATGACTTCGGATTGCCTCCTTTGTGCGGTTTGTAAACATTCTTGTGGTCGTTTTTAGTTCCGGGAAGGTGCGGTTTTGCATCCACGTTTGGCTGCACTTCTAAACCTTCGCGGCTTTTTACTTCGATGCGCAGAAAGGCAATCAGTCGGGAAAGGGGCGACACCGTCGCTCCTTTTGTTGCACTTTTCTCTGATGATTTTTCGTGGGCATCCTCTGTAACCAGGGTTGCTTCGTGCAGTAGAGTCTGCTGCACCGAACTTTCCGCCGCTTGTTCTTTTGCAGTTGTTCTGTTGAAGTCGAGTAGTATTTCCTTCGGCAGGGAACGTTGTACCACGGGGAAGAGAAGCGCCTCGAATGTGTTTTGGTTTTGGCCAAGCGCTTCCAAGCCTCGGATGTGAGACAGGAGGGTATCGTATAACCGACGGAGGCCCCTCACGTCGTCCGCGCTCCTCACCGGCGGGACGCTCAAGAGCTTCCGCATGTGCGCCTGTATAAGCCCCATCTTCGTCGCCGAAACGAGATTTGAGCAGCTCCAAGGCGTCCTCGTAACATCGTGCTGTCGGAGGAAGGCCCTTGATGACACTCGCCGCGTCTCCTGTCACTGCTGCCTTGAGGTAGCCAAACTTATCCAACACCGTGAGTTCGCTGTTGGCGTTGATAACTTGGTCAAACTGCTCCCAGAACTCCTGCCAGCTAACGCTCTTTCCGTCGAACTTGAGCAGCTCGAGCTTCGGTAGTTTCACTTTACAGGGCGGTGCCCCTGCTTTCTCGTTCTGTTGGGCTGGCGTGGTTTCTGCCCTGGGTGGACGATTCTCGCGAGCATCGTTTATCTCTTGCTTGAGCATAGCGATGTAAGTTACGATCTTGTCGCCGTATTCCAATGTTCGGGCGAAATTTTGCTCGACCTCTTCGTCGGGTATGCGTGGTTCAATGGCGGCGTCTGCCTCGTTGAGCTGAGCCTGAATGGCGGAAATCCGCGCTAATAAAACTTTCAAATGTTTTTCGTTTTTCTCCTGGCTCTCGATATATGCGTCAGTTTCGGCAAGAAGTTTCGTCACCTGTGAACGCACGGCTGCGCGTTTTTGCTTCAGTCGTTCCATGGCTCCTGTGGGCGTCACCGTTGAATCCGCGGAGCTGGGCTGGTAGCGTTCTTCCCAGGCGGTTCTTTGTTCTTACGTTAGGTGACGAGATGCAGTGTCCTGGCCTCCCACCATCCCGGGTTTCGGCACCAACTTTTCTTTTGTGGGAATCGTTGAAGGTAGGAGACGTCGTTTAGACACAAACACTTATTTATTTAACGGTTGTAAGGAGCTACAATAACCGTGCCTCTTGTTAGGCTTCCGTTCGCGCCATCTTCCCTTTCTCTCTCCTCTCTCGTCTTCTCCTCTTCTCCAGGGTCTTCTCCTCTTCTCTTGGCTTGGATTCTTTCGGTGGCGTGTTGCTATCTAGCCGAACCAAGCTCTTCGTTTTGAGTTTCGGTTTCGTTTTTCCACAGCGTGTTTGGCCTATGTATCGCTGAAAGCAGACATTTTGCTTCAGAATGGAATGTCGGGCTAGCATCATGGTCCTTCGGTTGCTGCTCACTTTCATTCATGCCATTATTTTTATATTATCATTTAAAACTAAAAGCAACCAATTTGCTGTCGTTTTAATTTTCCTTTTTTTCAACTTTCTGTAAGAATTGACTATTCATATTTTTATGAGTTTTTAACAGTGATTAGTTTAAGTGCTGAAGCAATTTTTGGCTGCGAAGGTCCCTGTAGCATTTATATAAGTGCTCTCTGCTCTTTTTTTGGGCCAAGTAAGACCCCAATTACCAGCTTTAATGAGGTTCTCTTTTGTAGATATGAAGTTGAAATAAATATTTGTTTACATTTGTTTACATATTTTAAAAGAATTGCTTGCTCATTTTCTTTCAACCCTGTTTCAGAATGCCGCTTAAGGCATTTTTCTCTGTTTTTATTTTTTTCATAACGAGGAAGGCTGCTCATCCTCGGTTCTTGCTGAAGCAGCAGTATCCGTACTTCACACGTGAGCTCTGAACACACAGTAATTATGGTATGAAACATTCTACCGGTATAAGCTTTCTTTGTAAATGTCATTGTAGATGTCAAGGCTCTCGACAGTGTAATACAATGTCTGATGTTGTGCACAGTGTCTCTACAACAGCACCCACTGGGTGCTGTTTTAGAGAATAATTTTGTGGCCATAATGTTTGAGATTATTTTAAAATGTACGTCAAATACTGTTAAGAATAGCCACTTCAAGAAGCGTTACTGCAACGACCCGCTACTACACGGATATTTCACATCCCTCCCCCCATTCTCCAGCTTCCCTAGTCACCCTCGACACTTCTGGCTGCATCCTTACTGCGGCCACTTACCGAAATATGCCTACACCCGAAGCCGAAGCCCTGGCCATCGCCCATGTCATTACTACGCATCGAAATCAGCCTTGCCTCACCGTCATTACCGATTCACAGCAAGCCTGTCGCTTTACCAGGCCGGTCTCGCCCCACAGCAACCCTTCCCCATGCTACGCTGCCTGCCTTCGGACCTAGTAGTCATCATTCTCCGGACTCCTGGCCATGCCGACCTGGTTGCGAATGAAGCGGCTGATGGCGCATCCCGCGATCTGCACTATCGGGCACTCCGAACCTCAAGGACCGACACCGGGCGCTACCTTCCAACCATTGAAGACACGCTCCCTCCCCTTGATTCCGCCTATTGTTACATACTGTCCCACAACAGACACACACGCCGAATGTACCCCCGCCCCACCCCTCCCTTTCTCCCAACTTTACCGCCGCGTGCAAACTGAAACTTTCTATAATCACCCCATCCTACACCACATCTCGCCCTTCCTTTTCCCCTACAACTGCCCGCACTGTCACATACCTCTCACCACTTACTACCTTGTTTTCTGTTGTCCTCCCCACCCTAACCCGATCCCATCCCCCAACCCTGAGCAGTGGGAGGCCAGTGGGTGACCAGCTTAGCACCAGAGCGACAGCAAGCCCTGATGCAACGAGCTCCGGACGCAGCTTGGACTCGCGGCCCTTCCGGACATAGGAGGTTGAACACGTCCTCTTGTGCTCAATAAACGTTTATTCCTCCCTTAGTTCACATTTATACATCCACAATACTTTCATCTTTTTGTATTTTTTTGTTTTCCAAAATTTGAATCGACCAATCAGCTCCAGTTACTCCATTATTACGAAAAAAATGTTACTATCACCAATTATGCATACTTATGCAAATGCAGAGCTCTACACGGTTGACCCGTTTTCGCATATAGTTATTCGTGTTTCCGTCGTTCTATCACGGTGCAGGGTGGAAAGTTGGGCTAGTTGGCTACCGTTCATTACAAAAACAACCAGAGCACACGCTCGTCCTGTCCTGTTTGGGCACTATTCTGTTATTTTTTTTTTAAATTTTGGTCTCCATTCTTTGTGAGGGCGGTGTATAACACATATATTTGATGTGTTTTTTTTATATTTGTATATTTTTAATTCTTATTTTTCTATTTTTGGTTTTGCAAAATTCCGTTCGACCAATTATTTTAATTTACGCTATTAACACATTAGATGTGTTACTCCCCCCTTTCTGCGTTTTTTGCCACTGCAGGGCGTTACGCAGTTGGTCTGTTATCGCGTTCTTTTGAATCCGTGTTTCCTTTCTTGTTTTCTGGGCCTTGTTATGTTTTTGTTCGTTTTTTGGGAAGACGGTGTATAAGATGCATAATTTTGATTTGGTTAGGTAATTCCTAAATGTTTACTTATTTTTTGTATTTAAGTTTTACCCAAAATGTTGTTCCACCAATTCTGTTTATTTACTCTATAAAAACGAATGAATGCATGACTTCCGCCAGTTATGCATTTTTGTGCAAAATCAAGGCGTTTCAGAATCAGGGCTTGGGGGTGGGGGGTGCTTAGAAAAGAATGCTCCGTATTATAATTCGCCTTAAGCCAAATCCGAATGATGACCTAAGCTCAAAAACTGAAAGAAATTGTGTGCGGGGTTCCTGTCCACAGCGACAATTTGGGCAACGAAGTCATTGTCCGTAATGCTGCTGTGGCGGCACTCCTTAGTGGCATTGACGCCTCACTGGTCGCTCACCAGGCCATCACACGACGGTGCCCTCGCCAACACTGGCATCAGGAGTAAGACGAGTGAACGCCCAACACGCGACGTAATGAAGCCGCCGACACATAAATATTGCACAGACCAACCAAATATGCCCACTGAAGTAACCGTCTGCAGACTGCGATCACAGCAACACTCATGCTTTCTTATCAACATTCATACATTTTAAATGACACACTGCCACTAGTTTGTTTCCAATGAGGAAAGCGGTTTTCTGTATCCCATTGAGTGAGATACACGGAATGCAGATATACGTCGCCGTGTACGGAAAAGACGGGACGGGAGTGAGTCCGCACTTAACCTGTAAGTTTTCACCAGCCAGCCAACCTCCAATAAGCAACATTTGACGTTATTAAGATGGTAATAAGCGATTGCACTCAGTGCAAGAAACGTACAAACTGTCGAAACAATGTTATCAACATGTTTCATGCCCAAGCAATGGCCCCGGCGACGACCTTCCGTGGAACCTAAACTAGCGCGTTATCCCACAACGGATGCAAGTTAAGAACAGCAACGATGACGATGATGATGATGATGGTGGTGATGGTGATGATTGCTATTGGTATCCCGTAGCGGGATGATAATGTGTCGCCTTACCAAAAAAACTAGTATACGTATGTTTTACACTCTTTGTTTAATGCTAGCGCTACTCTTAGAGCAGGCACAAAAAACTTATGAGGCACAAATTACTTAATTTTTAACACGAAAGTGTTTAATTCCCGATACACGAGGATATCGCAGACGTCATTTCCATCACGGAAGTGACGCGAGTACAACGAAGCAAGCAGCCTGTAAAGGGTGCACCCCCTGCACACAGGCTGTTCTTGCGGGGAAGCAACCTTTAGTACTAAAGAGTACGTTATACTTAGGGTTGTTCGTTTTCAGGTTTTATATTTTAACACGACAGTGTTCTATGACGCGATACCCCAAGATTTCACTGACGTCATATCCGTCACGGAAATGACGCCAGTACAACCTTTGCCAGCAGGACGTCGCTCGCCAAGCACACCCACAAGACAGCCGCCGACCCGCAAATCATTCTCAGCTGCAGATTTCGCTGCACATTTCCCTTTCGTGTTTACTGATTTTTATGACAGAGAAATCAACCAGTTTTTTTTTTCTTTTACAGGTGATGGCTGTCCTAGGCAATATTCTTCTCTGGTTTTCGTCCAGCAGCATTCTAATCTTTCGTCGCCCCGACAACCTTGTAGTTAACTCCCTCTGTGCTACCCTTAAATCCTAGGGCTTCTGGAAGCCGAATATTTCCCTCATGTAGATAGGGATGCATACCGTCGCATTCTAAAGGCCGTTCTACATGGTGCGTTTTCGCTTGCGAATTCGGTGTAACGAACATTCGCACTTGCGAAGTTCGCAATGCCTGGAAATGTCGTCTACATGGCCTGCGAAGGTCGCGATTTTCGCACTTGAGAACACATTGTTTGCAGACCGGATTAGATCTGCCACGAGCAAAGCTTGTTGTGATGTTAAAAATATGTTTTATTGTACTTTCTGGGGAAGTGTTTCAGATGTTTTGCAGTAAATATGAGTTCATTAGCAGTTTCATTTAACAATCGCCCATTATTTTTCAATATACGCAACATAGCAGAGAAGACAAACACAGCAAGCAACCCTGCGTTCGCTTGTGCGTGCCTAGCACATTTTGGTGCACCTCGGACAGGACTTTTTCGGTTCTTATGCACTTCTTCCGAACTGCTGTGATGTCCGCGACTGCGCGGACACCGATGAAGCATTTGTGAAAATGGCGCGCGGCATCGCGTTGTTGTCACGCGTAGGTTTGTGTTGGTTGATTGATTGATTGTGGGTTTTAACGCGCCGACGCAACGCAGGCGATGAGGCGCGCCGTAGTGGAGGGCTCCGGATTAATTTTGACCACCTGGGGATCTTTATCGTGAGGTTTGTGTTGGTGCGCCCGCGCTTTACGCCGCGCGTATGCAAGCAACGCCATCTGGTTGCTAAGGGTGCGAAGGTGATGCCGTGACGTGCCGTGACCTTCACCTAGCTGTGTTCCTATAGATGGTATTCGTTGAAAAGTTTAGCGGTCAATTTCTTCGCTTGGCAACACTGGAAACGGCCACAGACATGGCCGAGGCGCCACGGACATGGACAAGTACCGCAATCCCACGGAGCCCGACGTAACGAGTGACGGAGCACTCACACGGTTGCATGGAGGAGAAGAGGGGTGCCTGATCTGGGGGCCGTGCGCACAAACGTCGCCTAGCAACAGACGCTTGGCCACAGATATGGCGGCGCACTCGCATGGTTGCCTGCATGCATTCCACGCCATTGAATACCGGCCATTGGCCGCACGTTCCGGCCACTCTACCGCCTCCACGCCGCACGAGCGGCGTTCGCCGGGGATGCGCGATCGTTCAAACATTTGGCACTTTGCCGCAGCAACGAAAACAGGTCGTTTTTGCCGCCCGAGCGGTGCCGCATCTGCGAATTCGCAGGGAAAATCGCACCATGTAGAACGGGCTTAACACTATGTGCCGCACAGTTTCTGTTTCTTTCCCGCAGACAACGCATCCCCCATCATTTTGTGTATACTTCCCCACAAAGCTCTTTCTAGTCTCAAAAAGCAAAGAACTGCCTTTGGAATTATCGTAGAAATTTTCCTTTCTGATGTCTAATTTCTTAGCCCAGTACATCTCTAACGACGTTTTAGCTTCCATTTTTTCCTCTCCATTTATTCGTTTCTATCTGCCTTGCCTCTTTTTTGGTTACCTTGACTGTCTTGTCCACTGTTCTTTTCGTATTTCCAGAACCTCCTTGCACTGTTCAACCACGTGTAGACCTTTCACGTGTCGCACTGACAGTCCCCAACACACACGCACCTCCTTTTTTTACATTTTTAATTCCTTCTTTCTTCTCTCCCTTCCCCCTTACTTGCTATCGCAACTTTATTCCCTCCTCCCTACCCCGCAGAGTAGCATGTAGGCGTTAACATGCCGGCAGATCTCTCTGCTTTCCTCTAATAAGGAGCTTTCTCTCTCTCTTTCTTTCATCGTTAGCCTTCTAGTTTTTTTCTTAGCCACAGCGTGTCCACGCTTTTCAAGTATAGGTACCTAAAAACCACGGTGTGCGAAAAACCTTAGCTGTCCACCTACTTTGATCCATTGCTCTCAACCTCCTCTCAAAACACATTTTACTCTGCGCTTCTCGAACTTCAAACGACGCCCAGCCCATATCTCGCTGCACTGCCTCGTTAGTTGTTTTTCAATGCGCTCCTAAGGCCAAACGTCCCACCGTTCTCTGGTTCACTTCAAGGCCTGATAGAACGTCTGATTTTAAGCAGAGCAGTGCATTCACAAATGTGAGACCCGGAACCATTACTTCTTTCCACATTCCTCTTACTACTTCATATTTGTTATACCCCGCAGAGCTCTATGCTTCATTATAGCTGCGTTTCGCTTTCCCTTATACCTTAAGTTGCTCCTCGTAATTTCTTTAAGTAGTATTCCCTTCGTTTATCCACACTCCCAAATATTTATATTCATTTACTCTGGGGTAATTCGCCTAGCTGGATAGACACTGCGCTAGTGTTAGCGTCATTGAAACCATTATTCCCGATTTTTCTGCGCTAAAATTTAACCCGAGGTCGGTGGCTTCCTGGCCGCTAATATTTATGAGCCGTTGCATCTTTTTAGAGTTATCAGCTAAAAGAACAATGTCGTCTGCGTATAACAGTCCCGGAATACGCTGTTGTACCCCTTCACCTTGAAGCATATGCGTTAGGTTGAACACTACTTGACTTTCTTCCAGTTTCTTTCCTAACCCTGCCATGTAAAGCATAAATAGTATTGTGCTCAAAGGGCATCTCTGTTTCAGTACCCGATGGGTATTGACCTGCTGGGTGCATTTCTGTCCTTCCCATGTAAGGTGCACTCTATTGTCTTTATAGATTGCTATAAGGAACTGTATTAACTCGTCATCTAATCCCTGGAGTTTCAGCATTCTCCACAGCCGTTCTCTGTTTACGTTGTCATATGCCCCTTTAATGTCCAAGAACGCAATCCGCAATGGTCTATTCTGCGCTTTCGCAATTTCAATGCTTTGTGTTATCACGAATAAACTATCATCCAATCGCCGGTCTTGTCTAAATCCATTCTGCAGTTCCCCAAGGATTTCATTTTCTCCCATCCATGCTTGAATTTCTCATTTTATCGCCTGCATTACGAATCTATACACCACTGACGTTACTGTGAGTGGTCTGTATGAATCAATACTGGCTTTGTTATCTCTGTCTTTATATATTAAATTCATCCTACTTTCTAGTCAGTCCTCTGGTATTTGTTTGGTTTCTATCACCTTATCTATTGCCCTCATAAACGATTTTTTACTTTCAGGTCCAAGCAAGTTTATCAGTTGCATTGGTATTTCGTCCGGGCCCACTGCTGTCTGGGGGGAACCTTTTGCTCTGCTTTATTTTTCAATCAAGGTTGCTCAAACTTATTTCCCTTTCCGAAGTTTTCTGCGGCGCTGATGTTATCGGTGCAGGCTTCCTTATCACTATTGCCCTAAACTCCTCACTAATCACTCGACGAATGTGCGCCAACGCGTGCTCTCCTTCTAAATGTTTCCCTTCCTCATCAATCAGGAATTTTGATGGATATCGTTTTTTGAGCTTAGTAATTTTACATGGTTCCAAAACTTCTTGGATGATCCTTCTTTCGTATTTCTGCCATCCATTGTTCGCTTTTCTGCTTGATCTTTGCTTGCACCATTTTCTGCACTTCTAGTTTTTTCCCACGCTACATATCCCCCTTCTCCTTCACTACCTCCTGTTCCATACTAGTTCTTTTTGCTTCTCTGTGTTCTCTCGACGCCTTTCTTCACTGGTCAATAGCCTCTTTTAATTCCTTATTCCACCAGCTTCTCGGCTTCTGTTCCCTTTCCATCGGTTTCATTGCTTGGCTGCATTCATCTTATGCTTCATGAACTCGATAATTTCGTTGTACTCCCAATCTTTGTCTGGGTACTTATTGATTTCGTCTTCCATCATATCAGAGATGCCCTTTAACTGCCCATAGTTCCTCCGGTTGTACAGATTTTTAAATTTATCCGGGTTGCGCCTCCAAAGTGCAATGAAAGCCGCTTGTGGTCGCTTCCTAAGCTGTCTGTTCCGTTTTCATTTATCCTCATTTCCCGCAACCTTTCGTATACTGTTTCCGAGACTAGACTATATTCTATGCTGGACTGTCTGTTACCGCTTTCGCACGCTATTTGTACTTGTTTTCTGTGTTTACTATTAAAAGACGGTTTTCCTGAAATAGATCTATCACTCGAGAACCGTCGGGATCTGTGTATTTATCCAAATCTTCTATGTGGGCATTCATATCCCCAACTAAGATTATTTCACCCGAATCTTTGAACTCGTTTATATCTCTTCTCAAACAGTTCATCATTTCCTCATTTTCCTCCCTAGCTCTGCTTCCAGTCCAGAAATACAGAACTCTTAACCATGTATTTTTCCCCGTTATGGTGTCTGTAACCCATAGATGCTCTTTACAGCTTTCATGCAAATTGGTCCCTTGCTTAATAAGCATTCCAACACCTCCCCCTCTCTTCATTCCTTTGGTCCTGATGCATCCTGCATCCTTCCCAGACATAATTGTCTATGACAGGGGGCTTTTAGGTCTCGGAGGCGAGTCTTGGATAAAGCGTACACGTTTATTTCCCGTTCAAGTTGATTTTGAATTTCTACGCACTTACCAGGCTTTCTACCTCCCTGCATATTTATGTAGCTGATTAAATATTTATTGCCTTTGTTTGTACCCTTTCGCTTTCCGCTTGTGGGCCAATTTTTGTCTCTTGCAAAATTGTTAGCTCTATTGTTTCCACTAAACTCCCCTCTGTCAATGTTCTCTGCTACGTCTATAGGTTCTTCGGTTAGTTCTAGGCATGGCTGCTTTCCAGCGTTGAGTGTGCATATGTCCCTTGCTTTCCCTTTATCGCCTAGTTTGCCTTCCTTAGCTCCGCGAGGCCCCCTAAAAAAGCTACCGCTCTCCCACCACCTAAACGCCACCCCACCTTGTTTTATAGCCTGCGGCTGAAGTGTATCCCGTCCCACTGAAAAGCTTGCCTATGTTCAATTCTGCCCACTACCTTGTTCATGTCTATCACTTCAAACCCAAGTCCCCTGCCGCGCCTCTTGATCTCGCTGTTAGCAGCGAGTACTGCCCGTGCTCGCCGCCACCCCAACGGAAATGGCCGCTGTGCCTCATCACCGCAGCCGGCTGTTACTCCGCGTGCCGCAAGTAGTGCGTTACTGGGAATATTTTGAACATGGCATGAGCCGTTCCCGTGATTTTCTGGATTTAATATGCTTATAAAGTACTGCAACGACGACAAGCTAAGTGAGAGGCACACGATATCACGCATTCATACCAATCTCCTTTCAGAACGCGCGTCCGTTTACATCCGGGTCCGTCGCTTAGGTGGAGTGATACCGCACATGAGCTATTGCTGTTCCTTCCCGAGTAAAGAAGAAATCCGCAAGCAGAGGTAACTATAGGTGTATTCGATTTCGTTGCACTCGCTGAACTTATTCATGTAGCGCAGCACTCGCCTGTCCGTTAGGTTGGGTTAGGTTAGGTTAGTTAAGGTTCAGGTTAGGATAGGTTAGGTAAGGTTACCTAACCTAACCTAAGGTAACCGAAGGTTAACCTAAGATAACCTAACCTAACCTAGGTTAGGTTAGGTTAAGTTGGGTTAAAGGAGCCATGAAGACAAAATACAAGTTGGGTGTATTAGAAAGACTGCTTAGTCCCGATAACAACGATACCAATATCATCGCAATCTTCGAAAAAATAACGGAGATATTAAAGAAAACGTGTGAAGCAGTCGCGACCCCCTAGCCAATTTCCCGCAACTTTTCTATGACGTCACGGAACCTTGTTTCTGCGATTGGCGGCAGCCTAACTGACCTGTCGCAACGATACATGACTGGACGTCTGTAATGGGGCCTCTTTCCATTTGACCGCATCAATTGAATGCTAACGTGCAGTTAACGCACTGAAAATTATGTTTTATTGTTGGCCCGTATGACGTCATTCTTGCTCATAACACGTCACTGTGGCGCAAAATTTGAATGTTTTTAAATACTTCTTGCTTTTTTGTCGTTAAAAAAACATCTTTTGGGGCAGTAATGGAGCTGAGTAATTTACTCAATCCTAGTTCTTTCAAATTACACTAAGTTGTACTTTCTCTTCATGGCTCCTTTAAGTGCAGCGCGCGGCGCCTGCACTTTTCTCTTTAATTTACCGACGGTGCAGAGTACAGGATGAGTTCACGGCTTTCCCTGCACTTCCCAGGGAGGAGGTGCAGAAGCAGACGACAAAAGTGCAGTACCGGTTCTGCAGTGGCGGTGCCTGCTGTATACAGGGACAAGTAACTTGTTAGTATTCCATTAGTGAATGCCCCGACTTTTTATTAAGAGTGTACGACTGTACGTCAACGGTTCTAGTGCGGGAAATTAGCTAGTGGGTCGCAGGGCCACCCTCTTTCGGAATTATATGGCTTATTTCAGTGAAGTTTGCGCTTAAAGTGGTGTCAGTGTTATTTTCACAAGGCAATCTTTCGAATGAAACAAACTATTGTAAGGCAATCTTTCGAATGAAACAAACTATTGTCTTTCGCGGAAATTTGCGGCGAAGTGAGCATATACGTGGCCGTTTTTTCCAGAAATTCGATGCGTGTGTACTTCCGTCGGCCGCGGCAATATCGCCCTCTTTGAGACACGGACCGACGAGAAGCACTCTTCCCAAACATGTACCCCTGAGCTCCGAAATGGCGAGGCTACAGAAAAGAAGAGTTTGCGGGCACGAATTTTGCAACGAACGTTGTGTGAGACTGAGTCAGCTTGGCTTTTTGTACAGCAGTAAAAACTGGCTTTTTCATGTTTTGTTTTTTTCATACACTCCCCCTGTAATGTATGCATTAGGCTTGGGGTATCGATAAATAAAGAAGCAGGAATTCGTTTTAAAAACTATATACCTAGGCGCTGTAATTGTGTAGCATGTATAGCAAAGAGAATGACGCACCCTCGCACGATTTTTTTTTACAAACTTTAATGAACATTGCCCTTATGACAGGAATACAGATGCCAAAAAATGTCCGCAAATCATTGTTCGATAAAAGCATCACAGACAAATTCGATGGCAGTATGTTTGCTAGCTGCATGTAAAATCGATTGTAGTTTGAGGTCGTAAAAGAAAGTACCTCTGCTACGCTATTCCGAATACCCTTAATCGCGCATTGGTCGCTAGCAACGCTTCCATCGTGAAGCACCATTCCCGAATTCCCTCGAGCACCGTTCTGTATCTAGTCCTTTACGTACCGTACCCGTCGCTCTTTTGTTTTCTAATTACGCTGCATTTGTGGAAATCCCTGACTCAGTGTTTAACTAACCCTTGCAGGATAGTTTAAAAGAAGTTCAATAGAACGGCTTCCGGTTGAGCTAGCTAAAAAAGATTAAAATACCATGTAATTTGGCTAAATTTTTGATCGCCAAGGACGCAAACATAGTTCTCTTAACTCTCGTCTACGCTCCTACCTGCCATCCATTTTTTTTAATATAATCACGCTGTCTTAAATCAGTGTTCTTCGAACTCTTCTATAATACTAATAACCGCTTCTGGCTGCCCTAGTTAAAAAACTTTGTAAAATACTCGTACTTAATTCTGATAGCCGAAGACGCAAACTCAGCTGCGTTGGTTAAAAGACAAAATGGCGCCGAGGTCGGCCATCAGCTTCGAGAAGGCAGACGGGCCAGCGAGTAGACTGCAGCTGCCAACGCCGTCAACGACGTCAACAGCACCGGCAGCTGAGAAGAGGGCGCAGCGGAACCTCCGGCGCCATCCGGGTTCTTCTCCGTGTCGATCCGGTCCCTGTAATACTCGGCGACCTTCCTGTTCGGGTTTCCGCCAGAGGCGTTGAACCACATGCGGATGCAGGGCGTGTTGTCCGGCACCACCTTCCACGAGTGATCCCACACCTGGCGGTAATAAGAGCACCATTGTCCATGTCAGTGAAGTGCTGTTTCTCGCATAGCCCACAGCGAAATGATCACTTCCGGAGCCATGAAGCACAAGAGTACGCAGGCGTATGCAATTACGGGTGTAAAAATAAGTGCACCGAATGCGACACGTTTTAAGATATGAGCAAAACCGTTCACATTTGCCGTATGAGCGAAAATTTAACTTGAAGTTTGGACCCGGCAAGTTCGGCATGTCGCTGCCGTTGATGTTCCAACGGCGCAGCCCTCTCCCCGGAGCTTCGCTGGGCGTTTCGCAATACGTTCATGTTTCGATGCGAAAGCATTAAGTGGCCCATTGAGCGAAAGAGCTGGAGTCGGCGTCTGTAATACCGAAACGGCTCCTTGGAAAGCATTCCAAAGAACGAAGCGTTCAACTGAGCGATCTTATAAACTCGGAAGACCACGAAAACTTGCGAGCTTGGGAAGTGGTGCAAAAATACAACGCGACAGCAGGCACGTTAAGGTGTACGTGTTGAAGGAGCCTCGGCACGTGGTTGACCCAATCATTGCTCTTATCACACAATGAGATGTAAGTGTGAGACTTTGGCAGAGCAAAAATGTGTTTCTACGTAAATATATCTCTTTTTTACATTCTACTGTCCCCTCCTTTTTATATTCTTTACGTTAGTATGCATAGCGATAATGCTACACCCTGCAGGTTTATGATAAAAAATACGGCAGCCCTTCTCAATTATGGTTCAGCTTAGCTTTACGTGGTACGACTGAACTGAGGTTCATTTCAGGGTGGCGTCGAAACAACATCAAATTTTCCACCTTGATTGCCTACACGTACGCCACAGAAACGATGATACGTAAATGCCACGATTCAGCCTAGACCTCAGTAAAACTCGTTCTTACTATGCTTAACCTGGGAAACACCGGTTGGGCATCGTATATAGGCCTATCATTCAATCATTCCCCTTCGCCAATGAGGCTCCCCTCTGTCATTCCAACCTCCGACACAGTCTGTCTACCGAGGATAGTTTCACTGGCATGCCCGCGACATAGAGGTTTATACCAATATACAAATCGGTCGCTGCAACCGCGTGCCGTCATGGGCGCCGCCATAACAGCAACGTTCCTCTCCTATCTCCTACTTGGCTTGGCCAGCCACACGGCTTCTTGTTGCTCTTGAAGCCAGAATCACACAAAAAAAGAGTAACTTATTTTGTCTTCTCCGTCTTTCATGAAGTTCATAAATGATCCCTGACAGACCCGTTCGGAGCTCTACATTTTTATTAATAAGAAAACTTCAACGACCTATTACAGTAATGCTGTTTTTTTGTTTTGTTTTTTGCAGTTTCAGGCAATTTTGGGTTTTGTTGGCGAGCCATGCCAATGACAAGTAAAACGTATTCCTATCCGGTACATTACAGCGAGCTCGCTGAAGCGCGGCTTGCGTAGACACTAGAGCCAGATTTCCCTCTAGTACACATTAGCATAAAACTCTGTGGCGCACGATTTCCGTTGGTGGTGCGGTGCGTACCTTGCTGCAGAAGTCGGCCGGGTCCGCGTACATCTCCTCGAAGGTCACGCATTTGGAGCCAGTGGGGCAATAGTTCTTTCCTGCGTCAAAGGAGAAAGAGAGGAGTGATAACGGTTTTGTTTATTTTCAGACCATTCTTGAACTCGTGCGCCGCGTAGTACCCGTTGCGTGTTAGTGGCTTTGGTGGAGTCGTTTTCAGTAGTATCGTTGACCGCTTATGAGTTGGTAAGCATGGCGAGCGGATCAAAACTACAGCGCGAGACAGAAAAGGGAAAGGAGCGACGTCAAAGGTGAGCGCTTGTTTGTGTAGTTACTCTGACCCGCCTTCCATCACGCCGGTGTCATGTTGGCTGTATTTCCGCACTACGCAGTCTAACCAACAAACCAGTTTGTCCGTCAGTTTGTTGATGGTGAGTGGTGTAAGGCCCAAAACGTTCAGGTCAAAGGAAGTAGCGAAAAAACCATGGTTGATTTCTCTGTCATAAAAATCGGCAAAACACGAAAGTGAAATGTGCAGCGAAATCTGCCACGAAAGGAGCATGATTTGCGGGTCGGCGGCTGTCTTGTGGGTGTGCTTGGCGAGCGACGTCCTGCTGGCGGGTCGCTTCGGCAAAGGTGCGGCCACTTTGGTCCTGCTTCGTGGCGCGAACGGCAGACCATTGCGTTGCAACGAGCTCAGCTTGTGGAACGCGAGAGGCAGAGTTCATAGCTTGGATAGTGAATGCGCGGAAGCCTTTCGCTTCCTGCTGGCGTTTCTCTCTGCACCAAATCAGTCACGCCGCAGCCAACGTTTTTAGATTAGGTTTCTCTAAAAACGTTGGCCGCAGCTGACGCAGCTTACGCTGCCCGATCGAGGCGCCAACTGTCGGCGCTCGTCAACATCATGATGCACTACTTCGCTTCACCTCTCCTAGACGGCAGCACCATCCGCGTCAATGAAACTTGTGTTTGTTGTACTGGCGTCATTTCCGTGACGGATATGACGCCAGTAAAACCTTGGTGTATCACCGCATAAAACACTTTCGTGTTAAAAGAAGTGGGCACTATATACTGAAGCGAGGCTTTATATGACTAGGCTAGGCGAAAGGAAATCCGGTGGTCCTGTGTACGCAGAAAACTCCTCCGGCGCAACTGGATAGGCTTGCGTGTAAGAGCCATGTTGCGGAAGAGTTAGAACGGGAAAGAGTGTAGCTCTGTTCATCTCCGTCGCAGCAGGACGAACGCGTAGCGGGCTACTATACGTGAAGCGCAGATCAAACGACAGCGGGGGGCAGGGGGGAAGGGCGGTGCGGGCAAGCAGCGTCAATGTGGAAATGGCAAACACTGGCCACACGTTACTTCGAGGCGGGTAGGCGACGCGTCATACGTAAATCACCGGCCACGCGTTACAGCTTTGCTCTTTAATTTGGTAAAGAAAGCAGGCTTACAAAGTAGCTAATGTCCTGGTATTTTTACGCAACGACTTTTTTAACGTACTCGTAACGTACGTACGCAGTGATATTCAAAACGCGAAGCTTGACGTTACTGCTGATACATAGCGTAGTCTTTTTCATGAAGACCAGGTCTGCGTTTCCGAAAGCCCGCACGCATTTAATAAAACGGGGTTCGCCTTATCCACGGAAATGTTTCCAGCAGCACACTATCGGATCGTTATCGGCTCAACCTCTGAGCAACATCCATTCCTAGGGTCAATCACACCGCCGATTCAAGATAGAGAGGTATGTCGCTCTCAAAGCCTCTTCGACAAGGGGGGAAATCAAACGCGCTTGTCAGCAGGCAGGGTTCTGCCACGGAGGAGTAGTTGCTGTCATTCACGCGTAAATATCAAATATTAGACGCCTGTCCTGTTGACCCGTTCAAAACGCGGCTTCTCTCCCCTGTTCTCCCAACGACGACATCAATCAAGTTATTAACAGCGGAGCTGTTGTTACTGGCCGTAAGTTCACCTTTGCAGGAACAAAATGCCCAACAAAATGCCCAGCGCTCGTGAGCGCGTGCTTCGCGGCGACCGCCGAGCGTCCTCGGCACGCGCAGTGGCTTTAGCAAAAAAAGAAAGAAGCTCCAGCGCTGGCGTCAAGCGCTACCGCGCATGTGAAAAATATTCCAGCGCTAATGCTAAAGATGAAAAGAAAGATGAAAAAGATGAAAAAGATGAAAAGACTTGGAAGAGGTCACCGCGGCCGCCGCATTCTCTAGAGGCAGACATGGGTACGAGTGCGCCACTCCTTCCCGAGACGACTTGCAGATCCCGCCACCGCTGCCTTGAGTCGATGACGAAGAGCTGGTGGAAGTCTACAATGTTGAGGATGACTTTGCATTCATCACTCGCCGCGAAGAAGAGAACCTCTTCGATGCATATGACGACTATTACTAGCACCGCTACTATGCAAATAAAAAAATGATACTGAAACTTGACTATGTGTCCGGCAATTCTCACCTTGCACTCACCGCGCGTGAGTGCAAGCTTTCCTGAATTCATCATCCTTCACCAATTCTATCATTTAATTCCGTGCCCGCTTCCCCACTTCAATTTTAGACTGATTTTATAGTAGTATGAGGTGGGCGTTTTAGCCCCTAAGCTACCCCGTTTCTTGGCCAATTATGATCCCCCACGTGGGCATTTGCCGTCAGTGAAGGGGCAACAGCAGCAGCAGCAGCAGCAGCTGGGACAGGTGACGCGTGCCCTTTCTGCCCCACTGGTGGTCAGTATGATGTGAAATCTAGAACCCTTGCATATCCAGCATTATCGCTCACTCTGACGGCTATTGCTGCCGCGTCATGGCTATACCGTGTCGCAACCGCAGTTTTAAGAGCAATGACATGACGGCGACATGTTCACAGCCATTCCGGGACAGGGCTGTAAACCATTGATTGATTGATTGATTGATTGTAGGGTTTAACGCGCCGACGCAACGCAGGCGATGAGGCGCGCCGTAGTGGAGGGCTCCGGATTAATTTGACCACCTGGGGATCTTTATCGTGCGCCGAAATCTCGAACACACGGGCATTTTTGCTTTTCGCCTCCATCAGAAAAGCGGCCGCCGCGGCCGGGAATCGAACCCGCGACCTTGTGCTCAGAAGCGTAACGCCTTAGCCACTGAGCCACCGCGGCGGGTGGGCTGTAAACCATGTCGGATGCGAATATCGTAAAACAATCTACCGCACGTTTGTCAGCTAGGATAAAACTACGACCCTAGCAGGTTTAAATACGCTAATTAGCGAAGATGCGTGTTGAACGACCACGAGAAAATTATCTTTATATTTCGAGCCACCTGGGAATATACAGCTCGCCATTTTCCCTCTTGAGCTTCACCAGCGCTTTCATGTTCGTGGACTTTAAACCAGCTACATTGCGCGCTGGAGGGGGGTGAGACGAACGAACGCCGCAGCGCATATCGCGTCTCGTTGCCCTTGTCAGCGCGCGGCACCCGACACGATAAGCCTTGATACGATACGACTTCCGAACTACGCCGGGGCAGTTTCACGGACATTCTACGTCCAAGGACTCGTCAAGCGGAACACATGGATAAGTGATCTTTGTCGACGCACATTAAAGGGCTCATGAAGACAGAATGCCATTTTGTTCAATTTCAAATAACTAGCCTTAGCAACTCACTCAGCCCCGGTAGAGCGACGAAAGACTTTTAACAGAGAACAGAGATTATACAGTGACAAATTTTCAAATTTCGCGCTGCTGGAGTAACCTAACATGGGCAGGAGTGGCGTAATATGGGCCAGAACTTAAAACACAGTTATCAGTGCGGCAATTACACGTTAGCGTTCACGTTTCTTGGCAGTGGCCTATATCGGCAGCCGCCAATCGCACAAACAAGATTCTCTGACACCAGAGAAATCGCCAGAAAATTGGCGGGGAGTCGCCACTTCTTCGTATATTTTCTTTAACATGATTTGTTTGAAGTTTGCGGTAAAATTGGTACGTTTTTTTCGGGACAGAGCCCCTTTCGAAGGCCAGGTACATGTCCGCCGCCATCTTTGAAGGAACGCTTGCTGACAGAGCCATGCCGAAAATAAAATCACTCTCGGACATAAAATTCCCGGACTCCCTGCGCTAAAAGAACTACCGAAGTTTCTGAGGGGCAAACATTCTAACATCGCAGATGCAATTAGATCATGCAGCGTTGACTCTTTTTAATGAACCGAGCTTGTTTCCATCTTCATGGCCCTGTGACGTGCTGACATCGATACCGGCAGCCGACGGCGTGCACCGAAACCCAGAAGTGCCGACGCGCGTCCCACCCCGCGTTCGAGCAATGACCGCCCTTGGGAGACATCACCATGCTGACCCCCAACGTCCGGTGGAGGCTCCGCGCGCAACGACCGGCCAGCCGCCAGTTTCCTGAACCAGCACCTAGCTCTGCTTTCCCTCCGAGCACCGGCGGAGGGCATAAGAAGGCCCCGCACGCCCCTCGATCGCTCTCGCCTGCCGCCGTCGTCGGAGACGCTGTAGGGGACACCCGAAAGCGCTCCCGAATCCCGGCCGAGATAGAGACGACGATCATCCCTCGTACCCATCTACGTATACCAGAGAGCCCGCAGCAGAACTTTGAGCTCGTCCCCACGGCCCTGCGGCGTGCGTGGACATCGCCGTGCCCCGGAACGAGAGTCCCGACCTTCCCGGGCCAACACAGCAAGCGCACCCCGTGCACCAGACCACAGAGCGAGAGGCCTCGTCTCCGAGGTCCGGCGCCAGCAGTCTCCATGACCCGCTCCTACAAGTCGCATCATCTCCCTGGGTGAGCGCCCCGGCACCAGCGCAACTTCATCGCTAATTAAATTGCTTCTTTAGCCAAACCCGTGTTGCCCCTTTTCCCCTCGACTCCGTGTGGACGCGCCTAGTTGGTGGCGCGACGTTACCCCCTTATCGGGGGCGTCACAGCCCCTTCAGCGCGGCGTCTTACCAGCGGCGACCGGCGTAGAGCGCGGTAGTATCGCACATTTCTGAGACTGGCCAGCGGAAGAGGGCGGCGTGCAGTACCTGAGCGGAAGACGAAGCCCCTGGGCCAGTTGGGCGTGCAGGCGTAGTCGTCCTTGCAGGCGTCCCACCACGCCGCGCAGTCGCTGCTGCAGAGCGGAACTTCATAGAAGCGCTCCTTGCCGATCTTCCGGTTCACCTGTGCCGGGGAAGGAAGAGGTGCAACAGAGCCACGCACGATCCCTCTGAACGAAGAGCACAACACGAAAGTAAGCATGAGATCACCTCCCTCAAACTGTGGCTCATATTAAATTTCGCTATACGCTCCCTGCAGCATTTCGCAAAATTCCGACCAAAATAAAATTCAGGGAAGCTTACACTCACGCACAAGTCTTGAATGGCGAAGCTGTTGTAGGTGAGCATTGCCGGACAGTATCGTTGTTTATTTGCATAGTTGCGGAGCTAGTAATCGTCGTAATATGCATCGAAGAGGTCGCCGTCTTCTTCGCGGCGAGTGGTGGTTGCAAAGCCATCCTCAGCATTGTAGACTTCCGCCAGCTCAACTGGCGAAGTTTGCACTAATTAGCCCGAAGCTTGAACTGTAGCGAAGCTGCATGATTTCTTTAAGCGCGAGCACTGATGGACACGCCACCACACATTTGTAAAAGTTTGAAATCGTTTATTATACACGTACCGTCTTTGCATTGCACTGTGCTAATAGTAGTCATCGTAATATGCATCGATATCGTCGTGTTCCTCATGCCAAGCATTACATGCGCGGTAGCGCTTGACGACAGCGCTGGAGTTGTTTTTTTGCTAGAGCCACTCCGCGAGCCCGGGACTCGGCGGTCGCCGCGAGGGGCACGCGCTCACGAGCGCTCGGCATTTTCTCGCTTCTCGTGGTTTTAGATGCGACTGCATCTCATTCACTCGCCTTGTCCCTCCATACGGCGTTGTTGTCCGTCCACACCCCTCCCCCATTCTCCTCACCGCACGAGCTGCGCTCTCCGCCGCTCACCCCCTCTCCTCTCCGATAGCGAACACTCTCTAGCGAGGGGCATTGGATTGGATTGGATTGGCTTGGATTAAAGTGGATTGTGTTGGATTGTGTTGCGTCATAGCCGCGCCACGTTGCGTCATAGCAGCGGCAGGGGGTTCACGGCACGTTTCACGCGATGGGAGAATCAACCTAACGGAAACAACAACGGAACCCCCTATGCGTCACATCTACACAGGGGTTCCCGCGAGGGGAGGTGGGAGTAATTTTTGTCATGGTGGTGGTGGCGGCAAAACGTTTATTGAGCCAAAGGGAACGGGTAGAAGGGCGTGGTTAACCTCCTAAGTTCAAGATGCCTCTTGTCCGGGCTGCCTCCAGTGCGCGCCGCACCAGGGCGACTTGGCGCTCCGGTGCGGAGCTGGTCAGCTCGGACTCCCACTGCTCAGGGGAAGGGGAAGGGGAAGGGTGGGGATGTGGGTGTTGGGGGCAGGAGAAGACGAGGTGGTAGGTGTTGAGAGGGATGTGACAATGTGGCCAGTCTGGTGGAAAGAGAGAAGGGGAAATGTGGGATAGGATGACGTGGTTAAAGTATACGTTTCGGTCTGTAGTTGGCGGAGGATGTAGGCCTGTTTGGTGGTGAGGGAAGGGGGGGGGGGGGGGGGGCGGGTATCGCCGTCGGGAGTTAGTGTGGTGGGAGAGGATGGAGTTGTACGTGGGGTCGAGAGGTGTCAGGGCTGCTGGTCGGGGGGTGGGGGAGTTGCTTGGTCAAGGCGAGGCCAGGATTTTTTCTTTTTTTGCTAAAGCCACTGCGCGCGCCGGGAACGCTCGGCGGTCGCCGCGAGGCACGCGCTCACGAGCGCTCCGCATTTTCTTGGTATTTGCTGCAACACCGGACTTGAGGCTTGAACAACAGCTCCGTTGTTAATAATTATTGAGAGGAGCATTTATATTCTGTACCAATAACAGTGTTGTTGGCATTAATAACTCTCTTAAAATGTTTACCTGCGTCATAAATTGGAGTTTCAAGTCAGTAATTAATGACTTGCAACTGGGCTCCTCATCAGCCCAGTTGCAAGCCATGGGCAGAGTTTGCGACAGCAGCAAAAGAGCAGCATTAGCCCCACCACGGTGGGGTTCTGTCGCGTGGGTGTCGCCTGGATGCCGTGAATATGAGTCATGCCGCGCACCTTTATCACGTGGATCATAGCACGGCGTAAGAACATGCGTGTTCTTCCATGGACCGTTTTGAAATCGCTGATCCGCCGCCCAAACGTTCGCTGCGCTATCCTCGATTACAGCCGCGTCCTCAGCGCCTTTCTCACGGTGGGACGAAGGACAAGTCCCACGTACGGCGTTGTTTTCCACGAGCGTCGACTTACCATCCCCCGTAACTTGCGTAACCTAATCTCACGCGCCCCAGACAAGATGACGCACGTGTTCGGTGCCGCAGAAGATTAAAAGAAAATACAGTCCGCGTGAAGCAGAGATGGCAATCTCTCAGTCGGAGAGTTTCATACTACAGTCACGTCGCGTTAATATGGACGCCTCGGTTCCCCAGAAAAATCGTCCATAATGTTAGTTGTCAATAATAACTAATCAAGGTCAAAAACACAAACATGAAGGAACACATGCCGAAGGCGTCTCGCTTTTGATTTGGAATATTTCCTTTCTTGGTTTACGCTTAACACCAGCCATTGCCTTCCGCCGAACAGACCAGAGAAGTTTACGTACCGCCTTGCCTTCTATGCGCATCGAATATTGTTACGAATTATCGTCCTCTTATCTTGTCCTGAACTTCAGGACCTGCTTTTTCGGGCGTATGCCGCACCGGGAAATCTTGTTTGGTAGGAAAAGGGCGTCACGTCACTACCCTAGAGAGTTATTTTTCTGATCACGATGGCACTGGAAGGGAGAGTGTTCCGAAATAAATGCATGCTTCGGCCAACAGTGAATTTCTGGTACGGGCTGGGGCCACTGGGGGTCGCCAGTCATTTTTTATATATTTGCACTGCGTCCATATATAGTAACAAGACAAAAATGCCTGTATTTACCCATTTCACCCCCAAAATCCGCGGATTTCTCTATTAAGGGGGCAGAATTGCATGGCAAGAGACCGGTCGCCGAAAATTTCGTTCATATTGCGGGGTGTCCGTATTTACCGGGTCGATATTAACGAGTCGTGACTGTAATATATACTAGAGGGACATCTGATGTTGCAATCGCGGGCCGTCATGGGCGCCGCCATTGCAGCTATAACAGATTATAGCTGCAATGGAACTTACGCGACGTTCAGCTTATAGCGACGTTCTTATTGAAGATAATTACAGCGTATAAAGCGTCGTTCCTCTCCCACTTGGCTTAGCTAGCCACAATGCTCATTTTTGTCTCGGAGGCTAAATCAACAAAAAAGGGGCAACGTTTTTTTCTTGTTCATCTTTCATGAAGCCTCTAAATAATCACTGACTACTAAATCTTCTAGAGCTTCAATGTTGTAATAACAAAATGAATTTGAATAATCGTTTACAGTAATATAGTTTCTTTTTTTGCAGCCAAAGGCAGCTTTCTAGCCTGCTTATGAGCCACGCCAATGGACAAGTGGAAGTGCCTGTCCGGAACGCTCGCTGATGTGCGGCACCCTTAGGCAGTGGAGCCAGATTTCCCTATATACTCGGGTACAAGCTCATGTAGTGATGTAGTGTATCATGTAATAGCTCAGGTAGTGTACCACTCCGCCGAAGCGACGGACCCGGATGTCAACGCGCGCGCGCGTTTTGAATATCGTGTTAATTTTCACCCCTAGGCAGTCGATGCAGGAATTTATACGCAGATTAAGTGCGAGAAATCACGGAAACGATTCGTGTACGGTGTGGGGATCGCGACTTTCACGCGAACCCCTTTCTGGCTAGCTTCCCATCGCGGCCGGCGTGCACAACGCACCTCGCTTCCGCGACGGGAGCCATACGGGAGGGCGCCAGCGACCGGAGGGTTTGTTGTCACCCGGGTGGAGGCGTTGACCCTTTTCCCCTCTGCCTTACCCGAGAACCAGTTAAAGGGACCCTGCAACACTTACCATCGACTACTCGGAATGTATTTTGGGGTAAGGTCTATCGTCCCAGAAATCTCCTCCCGCAAGAATTATGAAAATCCGTTCACTATCACCGAAACTACGCGCGATGAGAAATCGCGCATAATTGTTCCCTCTCAACTCGACCGCGGACAACCTGACCAAAGCTGCGCAGCTGCGCGCTCTCTCCCGGAAAGGGGGGCGGCTCGCGGCGTTCTGTTCGGTGGCCTTCGATATATCACAGGCCGGGGAGTTTTCTCCTTTTCGCCGCAACGTTGAGGGGTCTATTTCCGGTCTGCTGCCACAAAAAGCAGGCATGGCTGCCTGCTCGAAAGCGAGCGCTCAGGCTGGTAGGGCGTTTTTGAAGCAATAAACGTTTGTCGTCGAGTGGTCTCGTTGAAAGGAGAGTATTGAGTTTGCCACTCGAACTCCGCTTGCACTCAAAACAATAGAAACACCAAAAGCATGCGTTTAGGTTCAGACATAGAAGAGGTTGGTACACAGCGCCGACGACGGCGGATAGTCACAGGAAATGCGAGAAATAAGCCGCGAAGTTGACCAGCGACAGCCAATAGGACAGCCATGTCCAAAATTGCGTCGTTTAGGCCATGCCAAATATTCCTGGCAGTGTAATCTAAACGTCGTGCACGTTTACTTGCACTGCACAAAGAGTGCTGCAGGGTCCCTTTAAACTATCGTATCCGCTGGAAATGTTGGAACATATACGTTACAGACGTCCCATACCTCCCAACTGATGCCCCAGTCCACCCAAAGGAACTGGTGGGGTGGAACAGATTTTAGCTGCTATAAATTATTTCTGCAGGAGTTCCAGGACTGATAGAAACCAGTGCTTCAAAGAATTTGTGCAGCGTGTTTCAACTTGTACAGTAATCCAACAAACATGTTTTCGTGTTAAAAAAAAAAACATTAATACCTTTGTGAAAAGTGTCCTATTCCTCCCGACTATCCCGTTTCATGTGCATAGATGCACAATGTTGATGTATATACTACGCAATTCTTGAAATAGGGTCTTCGCTGAGCACCCAGGCTCAGCATGACACGGTTCATGATGCATGGTACAGTGATGCGTTATCCCAGGCACGGCATAATGGTGTATCGTCTTTCGAGAACTAGGATCATCTACACACACGGCCCCTGGAGTTCCCCCTGGGGAGAGATCGAGAGTGGTCGTGCTACACCACTATGGAGCGCATCTTGAGCCGTGCCAGGCCAGCCCAAAAAATACGAATGCCGCCGGACGGCCCTCCAGACACTGTGTTTTCGTTAACAAAACGTAAAGCTTCAAAAATATCTAATCACAGAAGCACGATCACAAATCACATCATCGAATCATCACATCATCACATTGTCACAATTCCGCGCACTGGCATCGAGCCGTGTGTTTAATTGACGTGACAGCGTTATTAGCTCATTTTTCGATCCCCCGTGGCTCCTAGCCGTCCGCTATCGGCCATGCTCACCAGGCGTCCACGGAAATACGTCACCGCTGCCACCCGGAAGCTACGACTGAGGCAGCAAGATTCGCTGCATCCGCTGAATCTGCAATATGGCGCTACGGTAACAGAAGTTTCGAAAGGAGGACAATGATTCAGCGTCGGATACGAAACAAACGGCGCGCATTTTCCCCAGGTGTCGCGACTGAGCGGTGAAATTTATTCTATGCCCAGTCGGTGGTAGCACGCTTAGCAGACACGGTTTCGAGCCGTGCCCGCAACTTACGCCATCCCACCAAAGGGTGTTTCCACAGAAGATCAAAAATATAAATTTCCGGTAACTCTGCCCCGAGGCTACTTGTGGGCAACGAGGCATGTCATAGTGAAAGTCGCCGGAAGAATTTCGATTACTTTAGGATCTTTAATGTGCGCCGAAATCTCGACAAACCTGCGTTTTTGTGTTGTGCTTCTATCAGAAAAACGGCCGCTGCGACCGGGAATCGAACCAGCGTCCTTGGACTCGGAAGCGCTACGCCTTACGCACTGAGCCACCGCGCTGTGTTTTCAACCGGGACTTATCCCGGCCGGCACCAACGGTGGGTTACCTAAGTAAAACAGGGGACAAAGGATTAACACCGCGGTCTCTCAGAAATCAAGGAAGGCATAGATTATAAGACAAAAAATAGCTAGAATTAAGTCCACTATATAACGTCTAATCACATAGCTTTTCAGAAACTTTTCAATATTCCCACCGTTATGTCTCCGCTGCCAGCTCAGACAGATGGCGCCACGCTGCCAGGTTAAAAATCACCCTAAAAATAGGTTCGAATATCCCCCCAGAGAACAGCCACGTAAGAATGCTCGGCCGGGTTCTGGACAAGTGGGTGGTTCCCAACTCACAATCGCCAAAAACAGAAAATCTTTAACCAATTATTGCCCACAAGCAAAACGTCCACCCAAGAGAAGAGAAAAAAAAAAAGAGAAAAGAAACGATAAGACTCATGCAAATACTGATCATGAGAGAGAGAGAGAGAGAGAGAGAGAGAGAGAGAGAGAGAGAGAGAGAGAGAGAGAGAGAGAGAGAGAGAGAGAGAGAGAGAGAGAGAGAGAGAGAGAGAATAACTTTAATGAAGACCAGCAATGTTAGCCGAGCCGTCGGGCTGGCTTGCTACGCTAGATGAGAGAAGAAAAACAAAAAGGAAAAAAAAAAGAGAAAAAAATGTGAAAATGAAGAGATGTCATTTGATGCGCCCAAAATTTTCAATCACAAAACTCTGTCCAGCTCTCTGCTCCGAAGAAACTCCAAGAGAGCTTTTGATTTCACGTGCAGCGCGACTGGGACCCGACCAAGGACCCAAAACAGCCCTCAGCTCAAGTCCCGCACCAAGCTGCCTGCACAAAGATAATATGAGTTTCTGTCTTTGCACGGTGTACTTTGGACACACGCATATAACATCATGAATGACCAGAATATTGCAGCGCTTGCTGAACCACAAATTTACCCGCACCAAAGAAATTAAAAAAGAACACCATCACTAGGACAGCGTATAAGGCAGTTCTCAACCTCTCAATTTTGACCGTGAGACGACTAATAAAGGGTGGACCACCAGGGTAAAAGAATGAACATGAATAGACGGGTCTAGAAGACGGGGACGGCCATTATCGATGGAGGGATGAAATAACAATATTGGGTCAAAGAATGGACGCGGAGAGCACAGGACAACCGCGGGTGAAGGTCAACGGGAAAGGCCTCCACGCTGCAGTCGTCCTAATAGGATGTTGGTGATAATGACGAGGTTTTAAACTTGTGCCTTCCTAACGCATTTGAAGAAATCGGAGAAACCGCTCTCCTAGCACGAAGAAAGCGGATGTAAAAAAAATCGGGAGTCCATCATACCCCATTTGAAAGGAAACAGACACTCCTCCCAACCAGAAAAGAAAAGACAAGCCCCCCCCCCCCCCCCCCCCCCCCTTCCCCCCTGAAAGGAAACCAGTGCACACCATGATAGACATGGCACCGATCCAGCGACCCCGCACGAAAACTTTCCTCCGCCAAAAATATGCATACAATTCTACACAAGGAGGGGCGGTATGGCAGGCTCAAGTTCATTCGGGAAAAGTATCAATATCACGAGCCCACAGTACACACAAACTTCGGGATGTACGAAAGCACCAGGCCCCAATTGTCTTAGTTGACTACTCTGGCTATCTTTCTGGCGGCATGACCTGTCAACATACAGGAACAAAGAAGTGGAAGTTGGAGCCATGGAGCCATCCTCTTGGCAATCCGAATAGAGGAGGTATCAAATAGAAGCGTAACATCATTGCACACTCCCAAAGGACATTATACCGTTTTATGGATGCAGAATACCGAGCGATTCGGTAAGATATTCCCATCCATAATGTAGAAAGTTAACAACGTCACCTGAATAGCCGGATCCAATAGTCTGGAAGCGAACGACGCACTATACAAGAGGCACACGAACCCACATGCCATGCTCCTTGTGATCCCGACTGCCACACTGCCTTCTTCGAAAAACGTTCAGAACGGATCCTCATCCTATGCCGGAACATCTTTCCCTTGCTGCAACGTGGTCTCAATGCCGAAGAATCACAAATTCTGCGGACGAAAAACCAACACAGCTATATGAAAATCCATGAGCGTTAAGGTGCTCCGTGAGAATATCAGACATTAACAGAGAACTCTGCTAAACGAGGGGACGCATCCACCCTCTTGCGCGCAATTCCTAGCCATCTCCAAGAATATCGCCAGGGGAGAACAGCTAAAACATAACATATTCTACTTCTCCGAGGCATGGGAAGCAGACCTGACCAGCTGGTTACCTCAAAATCAGCGCAAGCTTTTTGAGAGGGCAAGGGAAGGAGCTGCTGCATCTGGTGCTGTAGACTCAGGTTTCCCCTTTGAGCTCCCTGCCACCTCTTTACAACATTTTCGTAAACCACAACTCGTTCTTGCTGAACAAAGATAATATCTTTCTCTCTCGCTCTCTCCATCTACCTCTCCCGCTCTCTCTTGTTCTCTCTCTCTCTTTGAAAAGAGCAAAATTGTTCAGCTCGGCCTAGGCATCACAGAATAAACATTTTGATACACTGACTCCTCGCTCAAACTGACCAACACTTCGCATTTGCATTTGCTAGCATTTCTCTTTTCAATAACCTTTCGTGCTCGTTAAGCATAGATGGTGTTAGGATCGGCCAACACAGGTCTGGGAAAAATTCCTCGCAAGCTCTAGAGCAAGGTGTGCGCGGATGAATAACCCAGAGGCACGAGGAGGCAAGATACGCTGGCGCCAACGGCGGCGGCGACGGTGGCGGCGGTTTCATGTGGCGGCTCCTATATCCTCGGTTCGCCGGATGCTGCAGGCCACTTCTTTCCTTCATACACGTATGAAAGAAGGGTCCACCGAAAGGAAGCGGTTTCAAGTTGCCAAGCTCTTCGGTTTCCAACCGTCGGCGAGAGCAAGACATCACTCGTCTTCACGTGCTGGGAGGCGAGTTGAAATTCCGTTCTCACGGGGCCTCCAAAATGAAGACTTGCGCGAAGTGGTGCAACTCCGGCACAAGACACGATCGATGACGTGGATATTCACCCTTTCCATCGACCGAGTGGTCCGTGTGCATCAGCCATGCCTCATGTCGTGGGCGGTACATCAAATGTCGTCCACTGCCCACCTGATTGGACAACCTGTGTGAAGTTGAATTCCCTAGCCAGGGATATGGGGAATACGAACTCCATTCAAACGACCGTATTCGTGTTATTCTTGTTCTCCGGTCTCGACTGTCATCATGTAGAATAAACCTCCTGTACAGTTTCCTCCT
This sequence comes from Haemaphysalis longicornis, assembly GCA_013339765.2. NCBI lineage: Eukaryota > Metazoa > Arthropoda > Arachnida > Ixodida > Ixodidae > Haemaphysalis > Haemaphysalis longicornis. The sequence continues at coordinate 134,614,064 of CM023450.1, read as the reverse complement.
AAGCAGTCATCTTGAGTCTCGAGTCCGACACCATTCCGAGCCGGGATCTGCGGGCCTGAATGAGTCAGACAACCCAAGGGCCCCTCATCTCTAACAATCGGAAATGCAGCAGCTGCGTACGAACACACTTGTGGGAGTCGAAGCATCGCTATCGCGCCTCACATCTTAGGATAAAAACGTAGATGTCTCTGCAACTTTTTTTGTGCGATTGCGCCATATTATGGTTAACAACCCAGAAGCGTGTGATGTTCGTACGTGCCATCGGTGCCAACGTTCGTACCACTCCACGTGCATACAATACCGTCCTTAGCGGAGACGAGCCCAAGCCGACCTTTAAAGGGTCCCTGCAACACTTACCATCGACTACTCGGAATGTATTTTGGGGTAAAGTCTATTGTCCCAGCAATCTTCTCCCGCAAGAATTATGAAAATCCGTTCTCTATCACCGGAACCACGCGCGATGAAAAATCGCGCATAAAATGTTCCTCTCAACTCAACCGCGGACAACGCGACGAAAGCTGCGCGCTCTCTCCCGGAGAGGGGGGCGGCGCGCGACGTTCTGTTCGGCGGCCTTCGATATGTCACAGGCCGGGGAGTTTCGTCCTTTTCCCCCGCAACGTGGATGGGTCTATTTCCGGTCTGTGCCACAAAAAAGCAGGCATGGTGGCCTGCTCGCAAGCAAGCGCTCAGGCTGGTAGGGCGTTTTTGGAGCAATAAACGTTTGTTGTCGAGTAGGCTCGTTTAAAGTGGAATATTTAGTTCGTCACTCAAACTCCGCGCGCACTCAAAACAAAAGAAACACCAAAAGCATGCGGACAGGTTCAGACATAGAAGAGGTTCATACACGCGCCGACGACGGCTGATCGTCACAGGAAATGCCAGAATTTAGCCGCGAAGTTGACCAGCGACGGCTGTAGGACATTTCGTCGAAAGGTAATTCGTAGCAGGTCAACTCGTAGTAGGGCAATTCGTCGCATAGGGCAATTTGTAATAGCGCAATTCGTCAAGATGACAATTCGTCACCCTATTAGAAGTTTCTTGTGTGTTTGGGAGTGCTGTGAACTGGACTAGTTGGTAGGGATTCATTCTAAGACTACGCGAAACAACAAAGACCTAGGCATACACAACATAGGACACAGGACCCGCCGCGGTGGCTCAGTGGCTAAGGCGTTGCGCTGCTGAGCACGAGGTCGCGGGTTCGATTCCCGGCCGCGGCGGCCGCTTTTGTGATGGAGGCGAAAAGCAAAAACGCCCGTGTGTGCGAGATTTCGACGCACGTTAAAGATCCCCAGGTGGTCGAAATTAATCCGGAGCCTTCCACTACGGCGCGCCTCATCGCCTGCGTTGCGTCGGCGCGTTAAACCTTACAATCAATCAAATCAAAAATCAATAGAGGACACAGTGCAGGCTAACAAGGGATTTTTATTCAGGAAAAACAAGTTAAGAAAATCAAATCCTCCGCGCGTGCGCAAAATGACCGCGTCGTACATTAAAAACATGAACAAATATTCAAACTATATACATCATGCTGCAACGCAAATACATCACGAGGTACCCTTATTCCTATATCCCGAATCAAGAAGAGCTATCTCGCTGGTATCGAGAAGATTGTCACACAGTGATGTCCCTCTACGTCAACGCTTCGACGAACAGTTAGAAGGCAAAGGCAACGTGCAACATTTGTCTACGATATTCCTCCCCGCAGAGAAGACATACGTCTCCCGCCTGAATTCAAGGTACGTGAACTAAAACTGTAAAAAATTAGGTTAACCGTATATAAAAATCCTTTGCAAAACAGCATTTCCCCGCCCCTTTCTGTCCTGATGACTTCCATAGCGACTGCGAAAACGAGTGCTTAGTCCAGTTATTTTATAGTATTTCGCTGGTGAACTTTATCGCTAAGTCTTGATAGTTCGTTCTGGAAGCTCCATTCAACTTTCGGCCTTGAATGATAAGATTGGTCCGGCGAACGCGCAGCCTCCGGTGCACTGTCAGCTTCAGGGTGAATTGGACTTTCCTGGGAAGCCTTCTGAGCTTTATCTTTTATGCACGCACGTACCATGCCCCTCTTTCCCGAATTCCTTTATGCTGTAAGCCTGGAAATATAACAAAAAGTTTTTTTTTTGAGCGACTAGATGCCCAAGCGACGAGTAGCCCTATGACGAATTGCCTACGCGACCGATTGCCCTGCTACGAATTGCCCTATTACGAATTGTCTTTCGACGAATCGTCCGTACCCCCAGATTAGTATGAAACTATGCTCGCAGCAACGCCCTCACGCCGGTCGCCCTAGCCATGGAGAAGTCAGTGAGCGCGCCGCTGCGCATTTCGGGCGATCTTTCATCCTTTCGAGCTATCCGACTGTTCTTAAAGAATTCCAAAAGTTTTCCGAGGGAAAATTTGCGCAACCGTACAAAAGCGGAGCGCGCAGGTGAAGGAACGTATCTTCCAAAAATGAATCTCCGCTCGCCTCCATCAAACGATGTTCTGAGCTGAGTGCCCATGACCATGAGAGGAGAGAAAGGGTGTCTACTGCCCGCCGCAATACTCCTCGGCTGTGCGGCGAAGCCTCCACTACGAGCGCTTTCCGAGCAGGCCTCCTGTCGGTGACTCACACTTGCAGCCGACGATTCAAACAAGCTGCGACAGGTCTGCATCTCTGGCGCCTCGCTATCGGCGTGATTCAAACCGGCGTTGGCAGACGAGGCTTGCTTCAACTTGCCCGAAGGACGCGGAAGCTGTTGCGGAGACCTCCTCTCTCCCCTCTCTCGGACTCAGCGCGTGCCGCTACTACCGACTGCTCACGAACTCTGGAAAGAGTGTTGTGTGCGTCTGTGCCGTTCGTGTCGTGTCCAGAATCTAGATGGAACGCTTGTTTTGACCGTCGGCGCTTTGGGTATAAATAAGACCCCCCAAGCGCTGTAGTTCATTCCTGTTTGAGCAGTGAATCAATGCTGTCACTCTGCTCGAGTCCTGTACTGTAACCTCGCCCGTCGGGGCATTGCTCTTGTCTGGCTTCGCCTCATCTCTTGCTATGAAGTAAACAAGTTACGTTAGCCTTCGGCTTCTGGTCTTCGAGGCAGCAACATTGGCTGGCCGCTCGCTTCCCCACGCTACCACAACGCATCTCGGAGGCGACGGAGCTCGGCTCGGGTACGCCTTCCCGTATGCAGCAACGGGTTGCCAACGGTGGGATGACAACGTCGCAACATGCCGCAAAGGGCAGTGGACACGAACAGTGACTGCGCGCGAACCGTCCTTCTTTGTCGTCGTTGCTGCACTGCGCGTGTGTAATCCTGTCAACAGTACTACGGTTTATGGCACCCCCCCCCCCCCCTCTCTCTCACGCACACAGCTTTCCGCACACAAATATATGAGGCGTTTCTTTTTCGAAACGAGCCAAATCCACCTACAGCGAATTTGAGAAACAAGCGGAAGTTTGTCACCGCGGACGTAAATGCAGCGCTGTAAAAGCTGTTATGTATTTTTTACATGTCAGCTAGGGAAAGTTTGTGGCCACAAGTAGTTACAAATTACGCGGTGAATTTCGGCAATATTGGGTTGAGAAGTTTCGATTTGGGTCGTATTGGATTGAAACACTCAAGTTGATGCGGCATTCTTATGAAAACTTTATTTAAATTGGCTTTCAAGAACGGTGCGATGGAGTTTATAGGCGGAAAAGGCATCAAACACATGCAACAGGGATCAAGAACAGCAGAACTGCACATGAAGAGAAGGTGAGTCCTCTTGGCACCATAGGCAGCGCTTTCCGAATTCTTCCGTAGGATAATTTTCTTAAGCGCACACCTGAAGGCACTCACGAAGTAAGCAAGCTCTTCATTGTCTTCACAAGAAGGCTGCTCATACCTTCTTCACCTTAATGGAATAGTTCAAGGGGGGGGGGGGGGGATTTAGCAGGGCATGTACGCGGCGGCTATTTAGTTAAGTACTAAAATGGTAACTATGGGAGTAAGAAATAAATATAACCAGAGTTCGCCGTAGGCACGGGGGAGACGAGACTAAATGATTGTTTTACATTTCTCAGTTTCATTTTATTTACTTCTTCCGTTTACAATGTCGTCAACGTCCGGCGACCGATCTTTCGCCGATCTCATAATTGCTGTCTTAATTCATGATAAGCCGGCTCCTAAAAGCAAAAAAAAAAAAAAAAACAGAACTTCTGAAAACACCCACAAAACAGTCCGAACAGTCAAGCCAAAACCAAACTCCCATTGGGCGAATGGATACGGTTCATTTTGATCAGTGAAACAGCACGACCTGGCTCATTTGCAAACTACGACCTGCGTACAGGTTTTCAGGGCGTTATCTCACCTATTTTCTTGCCAACTCTTTTTTAGGGGAAAGTTGCCGAGTGTTTTTTTTTTTTTTTTTTTGTCAGTGCAGTTTTATCTTACGAAGTTTCGGTTTGTGGATATGGCTCGATGCGAAAGATATGGCTCGATTGTGGATATGTCTCGATTCGAAAATGTCACCCACTAAAATGTAAATTGCAAACTTTCCAACCATTTTAAACGTACATTGTAACAAATTTCTAATGCATAGCATTCTTGTGGAGCACACCCACAGGCAGGACCATGTAACGCCCTGCATTTCCACAAAAATGCCGATTTGGCTAAAGTAACATTTGCAATCGTTATAATAGCGTAAACGAAGATCATTTTGAAAAACCAAAATTAAGAAAAAAATACGTAAATAAATCGTTCACAGAAAATATCAGACGAAAAAAATGCATCTGTTGCATCTCTCCCCCCCAAAACCAAAGAATAAACGAAGACAGACCGCAAGAGAATTTTGGAAATACGTATAAAAATAGCGTAAATACGCCTTTCCCCTTCGGAAAAAAATACACAATTAGCGAAGTAAAGGCCCTTCATTACTCTATGGTATATATTTACATCACTGACGACAAGAAACAAAAGAAAATTATAGGAATGGAATGGAATGGATGACTTTATTATAGGAGGAGGCCAATAGGCCCTCTTGGGGGACGTGGGAAAAAGGGTAGGGGAAGATGGTTCATATAAAGTCTTCACTGCACTGTAAGGGTTCACTTAGCACGGTATGCACAGTTAAAGTTGTGGCGAGGACACTAATACGACCGTGATCGGGGTATGCAATTGGAGCCGTTCAGGAGCCACAAAGGGCGTTTTTGGGGGGGCCATCTAGAGAGTGGGTGAACGATCCACCATCACACTACTTTATAGAGACCTGACTTGAGACCGGATTCTGTAATTTAATTCTAAGAAAAAATAATCCGACGTCTTTCGCTACTCATACCACACTTGGCTGGAAAGAACTCGCACTCTAGAAAAGCTGCATAAACATGCTTCGCATTCGTTGAAAATTCTCTCAATTTGTGCCGCTTTCGGTATGCTTAGGAGGTACGGCCCGTTGATTATTTACGCAGACGGTAATCTCAAGTTTCAACCTAATCCCTAAGCTTCAAATGTTGTGCTTTGCCTATCTTGCTGACGTCATTCCTTAAGCTAATTACGCCTGCTGGGTGCATAGTTGGCTTCGTAGCTGAATCAAACAGCAGCATTGAATCCGAGCCTGCGTGTATAGCAAAGTGGTCGAAGGGTATTGGCCTCGAGGACATACCGTGGCGACACCTACGAGTGACGCCGCTTGTAGGACGCCGGGTAGTGTTGTCGTCTGTTGTCGTCGCACAGTAGCCGGGATATCCAGGATAATGCCGAACGAGAAAGCAGGTCAGAGGAGATAGACATCCCACCAGTAACGACAGAAGAAGTAAGGAAGGCTTTGAAAGAAATGAAAGGGGGCAAAGCACCTGGTAAAGATCAGATAACAGCAGACCTCTTGAACGATGGCGGGCAAATTGTACTTGAAAAACTGGCAAACCTGTACACGCAATGGCTAATGACCGCGACTGTACCGGAATCTTGGAAGAACGCGAACATCATCCTTATCCATAAGAAAGGCGACATGAAGGACTTGAAAAATTACAGGCCGATCAGCTTACTGTCAGTCGTCTACAAGGCACTTACCAAGGTAATCGCTGATTCTGCAACCTTATATTTCAGTCAACCTAAAGAACAAGCAGGGTTCCGTAAAGGTTACTCAACAATGGACCATATTCACACGATCAATCAGGCGATAGAGAAGTGCGCGGAGTATACTGAACCCCTATATATATATAGCCTTCATAGATTATGAGAATGCATTTGGCTCGGTCGAAACCTCCGCAGTCATTCAGGCATTACGGAACCAGGGTGAAGACGAGCATTATGTAAGATTGCTGGAGGATATTTACAGTGGGTCCACAGCTACCATCATCCTCCATAAGGAGAGCAGTAAAATACCTCTAAGGAAGGGCGTCAGGCAAGGAGACACGCTCTCTCCAGTGTTATTCACAGCATGTTTACAAGAAGTATTCAGAACATTGGATTTTGAACAGGTGGATCGAGTAGGGTTAATGGAGAATACCTCATAACCTCAGATTGCTGATGACGTTGCCTTGCTAAGTAACTCGGGGGACGAATTGCAAAGCATGCTTTCCGCACTGGGCGAACAGAGTCAGAAACCGTGGGCCTGAAAATTAATATGCAGAAAACTAAAGTATGACAATAACCTCGGGACAGCACAGCAGTTTGAGATAGGTGGCGAGGCAGTGGAAGTGGTAAGCGAATATATCCTACTTAGGCCAAGTTGTGACCCCAGATCCCCAATCATGAGGGCAGAGATAATTAGAAGGATCATAATGGGGTGGGGTGCATATGGCAGACATTCTCAGATAATGAATAGCAGCCTACCATGGTCCGCTGAAGAAGAAAGTGTATGACAGCTGCATCTTACCGGTACTCATCTTACGGGGCAGAAATTTGAGGTCACTAAGAGGGTTTCAACTTAAATTGAGAACGACTCAGCGGCAATGGAGCGGAAAATTATAGGTGTAACATTAAGGGACAAGAAGAGAGCGGAGTGGGTCAGGGGACAAACGCGTGTTAAGGACATATTAGTAGAAATTAAGAAGAAGAAATGGACGTGGGCAGGGAATGTGATGCGAAGGCAAGATAATCGTTGTTCATTAAGCGTAACAGAGTGGATCCCTAGAGAAGGCAAGCGTGGCGAGGGGCGGCAGAAAGTTAGATGCAGATGGATCAAGAAGTTTGCGGGGATAAATGGTCGCAGTAGCACAGACCGGGTAATTGGAGAATAATGGGAGAGGCGTTTGCCCTGCAGTGGGCGTAGATAGGCTGGTGATGATGATGACCCAAACACGTTGTCTGCAGACCGAATAATCCGGGCAAGCAATCAGAGACTCGCTTGTTCCCGGTGACACCGCCGCGTTTAGATAGTTGCTACCATCGCGACCCACAGCTCGTACGCAGCCAGCTAACGCCAAGGACGATGCAACTGATGCCGAGAAAAGTACGCTGTAAATTCATTATGAAATAACTGTGACGGGACATGTACGAGACTGTGTGCAAGGAAACACCTTGTAAGAGCGGCGGGAACTCGTAGGTTACTTGTGATCTCATTGCACGTACTGCTCGCATTGTCTGGTAAATGAATGACTACGTGAGAACGGTGAGCGAATTGCTTCGCCGCACATGCTTAAAAGTGCTGCTCAATATGATCTGCAGTTTGCCTTAAGCAGTGTCTATTTTCCCTACAATGTTTTTTTTTATATAGTTATGCCCGGATTTGATTAACGATCACTGCCGTAGCCTGTACTCTGCACGGCTGATATGTTTACTTTTTGCGACAACTTGTCCGCAATTTATGAACGGTATGAAGGCAAGTTTTCAACGCCTTCGAGCGGGTTTGGACATGGCTATATTTAGTTTTCATTAGGACGTCGGCGTGGGAATTTCTAATTGCAATGTGAGCTTTTGTCTGTTTACAGTGAGCCGGCCTTTCTCTAACATCAATTCCGAAACTCACGACTGCTCATAGAAGACGAGGCTGTGTACGAGGCCGAAATACGTTAATGATTTGGGGTAATGGAGAGTTTCAGAATACGAGGATCGAGCGTTGGGGGCCCCAACAAAGTTAGTGGAACCCAAACGCAACACGGGCGTGCGCGAAGAGAGGGTCTTCTACAACAGCTCGCAGCCGGCTTGCGATGCACGTAATCGAGTGTTGGGAGCTTTAGGCTCAGCGCCGGGGCAGATATTTCATCGCCGCTATCGTTAAAGTTGCGAATGACAGTCCCAAACACAACTTTTCGCCGCACTGTCACCCCCTTCTCTTATGTGTAACTGTATCCGCGGTGACTGCCGTTTAAGCGCTCGATGATCAGGGTGCCTGCCATGGCCTCGGCCGATACTTGCGCGCAGGCATCGCCACCCTTCGGCCACTCACCACACCGCGCGTGAACGGGCCGGCGGTGCTGGGACCGACGTCCGCGGCCGGTCGGCGTAAATGGCAGCAGATATTTGAGCAACGCCTTGAAAACCACCTCTGTTGGCACTACCTAGCACAATTTCTCACCGCATTAACATCCGCTTTCACCAACCTGGAACTTCGTTTACACGACCTGTGTGGTTTTAAAAAGCGGCGACAAGCTGTTGCTGCCGCTACATGCGTCGGTTTGAGCCGCTACGTCGGCCGTGCGGGTACGCACGGCGGAGTCGGCGGGTGCGTGTGCGGAGCGTTTCTGCGAGCAGTAAAAAGCTTTATGATTTCCCGCTTTATACATTTCTCGCAAACAAGGGAAATCTAGAAACTTAACTCGGCGGTCATCGTAGTCCACATTGTTGATCGGGGAAACAAGCCGCAGCTTACGCTTCGGTCACATATACGCCTACACCACCACGCTCAAGGTTTTTTGCGGATAATGTATCACAGTTGATACGGTTATAAAGTGCCCATGAGGTCAAACTGCGCTTGACGCAGTGAGAATGAACTTCAAACAACGAAAATTAACACGAAAATACTTTTAGAACGCACGTCCTAAACGAAGTGCCACGCGCTGCAAGGCCAAGTACGCAGCAAGATAGGAACGGGGATCCTACAAGTGACGTCAAAACGATCGCAGCGCCGGCCTCTCCAGTGGTGGGCCTCGCGGCCAATAGCTAAAAATTGGGGAAGGGGGCTGGGGTGGGGGCATTCTGGCAAACTCGAACGGGCTCGTTCAGTAAATTATCTATTCCTTGCGAACTTTGATTACCCATTTATTTCCCTTGGTGGAAAGCCAGCTGGCGCGGGATGATACCCTTTTCTGGTCTTGTCTGCACACGTCATCTCTAGCCCAGCTCCCCACGTGCAAGAAGCCCTCGCCCAGTTGGCTGAAGACACCGAGCTCCCAAAACACCGGGAGCCCCGCTGTCTAGATGACTGAGTGAACAGCTCAGTGGTGCAATCACCACAACTTTTGGGCAAAATAAAGTTACTACTACTACTACTACACTCCTCACGGAACTTGGCATTACGAACTTTACAACCATCGAGAGAGAGAGAGAGAGAGAGAGAGAGAGAGAGAGAGGAGAGAGAGAGAGAGAGAGAGAGAGAGAGAGAGAGAGAGAGAGAGAGAGAGAGAGAGAGAGAGAGATCAGGTCTGCGCGCCGTCTGCTTCGTTTTATTGTGAACGTTTTTCCGCCCTAAGCCAAAGCACTGCTGTCGCGGGGACAAAGGGAGAGAAAGTAAAAATACACACAAAAGCTTTCGTCGCCGCGCAAGCCAAGCAAGGGTCGATTCAACGGGTCTGCCTGTGAGCTTGTCTATCGGAGCCGATCACTCGCACCCCTTTTCTTCTAACCTAGCGACTGCCACTCCCAAGAGCTATGCTTATATGGGTACCTGCTGGCCACGCCAGCATGGACGGCAACGCAAGAACAAACGCGCTTTCCCCTAAATATATCCCCGGGTCCGTCTATGCGTGCTCTGGCCAACCTCATACCATCCCCCTTCCATTCCCTTCCCTCTAAAAAAAAAGCGCGCCGCTAACAATGGGTCAGTGAGATTATCAATCGCCGGCCGAGAACTTCGATTTTACGCCGCTAGGACAACAATCTGGCGCTACTGTCGTTACGCAAACTCCAGGTTCGGGTCTAGATAGAGTGCATAGCACGGCTGGCACGGTGTACGAGGCACGCACGAGAAACGCCGCGTTGCGGATTTCCAAACCAGGAGCAGAGCGTGCGCTTGGGGCCGAGGCTCAAGTTCGCGAGAAAGAGAGATGAGATGTCCACGCATTCTTCAAGACACACCAACTGATAATCTTTTCGTTCGCCTTTTTCTTCTCCATTCATCGCTGCCACTAGCAAGGGCCCATGCCGACCTATAAAAGAACGGCAGCCGCGGGCGAATGCGAGATGAGTCCGCCTGTCCCCCAACAAGGCGCGCATACAGCGGGGGCTACAGGCGATCGCGCGGAGCGGCGCCATTGATGCCAGCCATAAGAGACGCGCAGCCCAGCTTTGTCGGCGCTGCGAATATCATGCTCCAGATATGCGGCGAACCACTTTCCCTAGAAGTCGGGGACACGACACGATGAAACGCGAGCGCGCGCATACCACTGCAGGCGGCACTGAGACAATGCGGGATCGCATGAGCGGATGCCAGGTTCGAATGTGGTGCAGCCCGGTTTCATTTTGCCGTCCTTCCTTCCCTTTGACTTCGGGACAGCTGCGAGGCCGAAAGAGATTGTCGAAGTACAGTACCGTGTCTGAAGGGCTAGAAGTAGAAATAACTAAGGCCAACTACGTCAAAAGTGGTTCACATCGTTGCTAACTAAGCAGCAACACCAGGAAAGATAAATTCACTACAAAATCTTCGGCACATATATTCACAAAAAATGCGAGCGAGTGAGTGAGCGCTAAGCGAGTGAGCGCGTGCGTGTAGCGTCCCTAAAAGAGATCCCCATAATCGCACGCCGCCGAATTCGCTTTCGGCGAAGGGGTTTTTGCCGAAGATGTCGGTTGGCCGACTCATCCCCAAGCCGCATTTTCACGCGTATGTTAATCAACTGGACTGCAAAAGTGAATCCGTCTGTAGTGCGAAAAAGAGTGGCGTAATGCAAGTGATTTTGAGTGTGTGATGCACGCAACGCTGTTTTTATAGCGTTGCGTGTGGGTTATTCTTAAAAGTCCAATACAGTCGAACACGGATATATCGAACTCCAAGGGGATCGCGAAAGAATTAGATATATCGATAATTCGATATATAAAATACGCCTATCTGAAGATTATCTGACAACTCCGCACATCACTGAGAGTTTTCTGAAGTCGTGGAAAACGGTAGTTTACCGTTTTGACCCTCAAAGCACGGAAAATCCGAACCGCAGCGTGATGACCACCGCACTTTATTTATCATTGAAATGTCTGAGCTTCGCTTGTTTTTTTCTTCTGCGTCGTAAAGTTCGCCAAATTGTCTTCAAGATTACAAAATTTCCCCGCATTCACATTCTTCCCCGCGGGGAAGAATGTGAAAGTGCGAATGCACGAGTTGAATTTGCGCGGTTCGGTAATGTTCGCGAAAGAGAGATCACACACACACACAACTACAAAGAAAGAAAGATGCATTTATTCACAGACACCTATTTGTGTTGTCGTTGTACTTGATTGCTAGAGCGGATCTCAGCTTTGAAATTTCGTGTCAGTACTCCTTTAAGCGGGTGCATTAGCCCTTCTCACGCCCGATTCCTGGCCAATCCCCCACGTGGGTATGTGCCATGTCAGCGGCCAGGCAGCGCGCGCCCATCTCCCCCCGTTGCCAAGGAAGACGAGGAGATTCCTGGCCAATCCCCCACGTGGGTATGTGCCATCTCCCCCCGTTGCCAAGGAAGACGAGGAGCGCGCGCACCCGCAGCTGTTGCTATGTGGACGGACGGCGGTCAACGGAATTCAGGGTTGCTTATAAAGTGCATTCGCACTTAAAACACGCACAAATGAGAAAATCAACGCTGTACACTGTGCCACAACAGAGGCGAATAACGCTGACGTAACCTCGGCTGCAGTAGGCGGTTGGGAACGTTGTCAGGCACTGAGTGCCGTTATTTGCAGGCGTGTCTCGGTCGGCTCCGGCTTTAATGCCAATTATTGAGGCGATAATTAATTGGTATCGCAGAGATTGTGTTACCAGTGCTTCCGGTAGGTCATCGCGCACACGCCGATACCGGATTTTTCAAGAAAGGTACGATTTTTCCGGAACTTTTCGGGGATTTCTCTGTGCCGAAATCCTGTTCGGAGCTAAGCCTAGCCGACTGGGAACAAAATACGTGGCGGAGATAGGCCACCAGGCCTTACGCTGAGCGTAATGCTGGCTGAAACAGAGACCATGCCGAGCGAACTCGCGGAGTCAGGGGTCCTCACAACTGACGACACGGGCAGGATGTGCGTAGAGGTCACAGGTGTTGATGAGGAAGTTGCGTCAGGATCTCAAGAACACAAGGAAGGCTGGACGACAGTCAGCCGCATTAAAAAGCCGAGGGAAGAGCAAGTGGTTCCCCGCACACGCAGGGAACGATGTGTCAGAATCGGCGCCAACCACAACGAGACGGCAAATTCAGTGGCGCGAGAATTAGCAGGCCGCGCGGCTGTAATGGATTCGTCTGTAGAGTGGTGGACGGAGACAAAGGATAGGTACGATACCTTTCAGGGTATCACTAAGTATTACAGGAACAACAGGAGGGTGCTGGCACCGCCTCACCCCGAGTTGACTAGAGAACAAGCGTCTACGTTCAGACAGCTACAGACAAATTCATTAATGACCCCGGTCATTATGAAACATATCCAACCAGAACTCTACACGGACGACAAGTGTGTGTTGTGCAATAACTCCAGGGCAACAGCCGCCCATTTATTATGGGATTGTGAAGTGCGACCACACGAAGCTTCAACCAGGACCGACCTTCCGCTGTGCTTACAAGACGCCATACGCCGTTACGACAAGGACATTCAACTCTCAGCCGTCCAGCAGGTCCTAAGGGCTCTCGAACGGCAGCACCGGAGAGAAAGCTGCGGGCCGACGCCCTCCCTTCGGGGACAAGGGTGTCCACCCCCGCAGTGAGTAACGAAAGTGTTGCTTAGTAGAATGCCACCAGGATCGACGAGTGGCTACGTCCGGGCGTAGTGGAGACACTACGCCTGTTGCCGGCGATCATTAAAGTCTGTTTCACTTCACTTCACTTCAGTATCCGAACCGAACACCTCCCCCATCTGGAGGCGTGCAACGAAGTCGCTTTGCACGCGACACGCTCCGGAATAGCCGGGGCGGGTTGTGCTGCATTCGCCTTTACGTCAACGTTGATGCGTGCATCGCCCTCAAAACTACTGCGAGGAATTCCGAACGCCTTTTCAACCAGCATCTTTTCAGCAGCCTGCACCCGACGAATTCCCGCCTTCGTTGCTCCGAAATGAATGCCTTGGACAAAACAAACATACAAAACCGCATCGGTCCCCCTGCACGAGCCACCAAACAGCTCAATCACAGAAAAAGAGTGCCTCCAGTCAATTTCTTTTGCTTCTTTACGTCCTTTCGCCCCAACCACTATCCGCGTTCTAGCTATCATGGAGCTGCCCCTCGTGCTAGCGTGAAAACAGCTGTTGAAGGCCATCGAAGCGACATAATGCCGCGGACGCCGCCTCTGTCTTACCAAGCCAGGCAGCTCTTGCGATGAGTCAACATTATCATCAACTCCACCCCATCAGAGGAAGCAAACTTTCAGGGGCACCTTCGGCGCGGAATTCGATATATCGAATTTGCCCGTGATCAGGAGTTCGATACAGGAGTCCCTGATCAGGAGCCCTATACTTTTGCATGGGATTTTCAAGGGGTGTTTGCACTGTTCGATATAGAAATATTCAATATATCCGTGTTCGATATATCCGTGTTCAACTGTAGCTGTTCAATTGACCAGCCAGATCAGACGCTTTCCGTCGCGGTGTTCCGTATGTTAAGGCGAAAGCTTTACGTGTCTTATTAAACGCACAAAGTGACCGCAGTCGTACAGTGTCGTCGTCGTCGCCTTCGTCGGCGACAGCACGAATGGTACCAAAATGTCCGCCGCTGTAAACAAAAAATAAAATGGGTTCGTGTGGGATTTGAACCGGGTCGTCAGCGCAGCAGCCAAGCGCTCTAAGTACAGCGCTAGCCTTGCTTTTCTTAACTTATTGCCAGTTTTCAACGCACATGTGCAACATAAAAATAACCACACGCTGCATGTGGTACGACACGCACTGACATAAATCTACCAGCCGCCCCTTCGGCTCGGCTTTGTCGTTTGATCATCACTAGAGTAGTTAACGGCTCTACAAAACCCAACCAATCTAGGACTGGCTGCTGGACCCTGACCCTCAACGAAGTGCGTGACACTCTCCCGAAGAAACTGCCGGGCCGGTCGGGCATCCATGGAGCCACGCCATGCGCGCCCGCCATATGCTGTGAAGGTCCAGGAGCATTATTAAATTATTGGGGACTCCTTCGTGATTGTCTGTGGGTAAATACCGTATACCATGCGGGTTAAGTGGGAAGCGTTTGTTTAAAGTTCGCTGCATAATATCCCAAAAGTGAACCGCCATCCAACAGTGTATGAAAACGTGTTCTATGTTATCTGGTCGTTTACAAATTTTGCAGTCAGTGCCCCAAGGTGTACTTAACCCCTTTTCTTGTAACTAAGTTTGCACAGTAAGTGTCCCCGAATGAAGTTTCAAGAATAATGACTTCACCCCCGGTTGTATACATACGCCTGTACAACCTGGTGAATATCCTGCCCTGGGCCTCCACTGTACACTTCTCTGTATCGCGGCATCGGCAACAGACTGTAGCAGGCATCTTTATATAACTTTCTACATGCCACTGTACTCAAATAGTCCACCGAAAAGCGAGTTGACAGAAACTTGACTGCCATGACAACTTATTTAAAATAACCCAAATCCTTCCCTGCATGTGCAAACTGGATACAACAAATTCCGGCAGCTCTTGAGACAGCCGCACCAGGCAAACTGTTCGCAAAAAAGGATTGCTTGTATCCCGAAGAAACAGGAACCTGTTTGCCAACTGGCGCACAAACAGGCGGGCCAATCCAAGACCGCTTTCCTTGGCGCGTCGAAAAAGGTAATCTCTACAGCGCCGTTCCCAAGTAGACGACCGCAAATACAGACAGCAAATGCTCGATGCATTTTTTGTGCATTCACACGCCAGCAATGCAACCCTTGCATCACGTACCACAGCCTGGCAATAAAAAATAAATTACCCACGGTCGCTTTAGCAAACATTTAGAGAATAAACCATTTCCACTTTCCTGCCCTGTCGCGCACGTCCTGCGTTCGGGCACGCCAATACAGTTCGCTCTGCTGGTAGCACTCCAGCAGCGTCCTATAGATACTTAACGGGGCTGGTTTCCCAGCTCACGTTGGCAAAAGATTTCGGTGTAAAAGACCAGTTTTCATGCCAGAAACTCAAACACTTCCCCCACTTTACTCCACTACCTGTGATTGACCCAAAATGTTTAACAGCTAGTGTCCACCGCGTTTGTAACACTCGCCTTTGTTGTACAGAAACAGCAATGTCGTCTGCGTAGGCCAGAAATTTTACCTCTGCCTCACATAGATGAAACCCGCGAATGTGTTCATTTTCAATTTTATTCAAGCAGAGCGTCTCAATATACAGACAGAAAAGAAGTGAGCTTAGAGGGCAGCCCTGGCACGCCGACCGTTCCGCATTAATGGGGCCCCGGGCGTCTGTTAACAATTATTCTCGTGGTGCACTACCGGTACGCCAGAGCCACCCCTTCCTTGATGACTGTTCCTACGTTCACATAATCTAAAATCAGCAGCAACTGATGGGACACACAATCATAAGGTTTCTCCAGGTCAAGCTAGAGGGCAGCCATGCGAGCTTGCGCAGCGTCGCAATACTCCCGCACACACCTCAGCTTGTGTGTGCTGGAAAAAAATCGTACGTCCTTTTATGGCACACGCCTGGGCTGGTTGATGACAGATTGGATTCTTTGTGCAGGCACCTTCGTGAAAATCTTGTAATTGACATTTCTCAAGGATGTGGAACGATATGATGTAACATGTTTAAGTTTGTCCGTGTTCTCTGTTTTAGGAATCAGCATCGTGGCGCTTCTCCGTAAGATGGTCGCAATGCCTGTAGTTCGAAGGCCTGGTTAAATAGCGCTGCCAAGAATAGCGATAGATTGTTTTTGAAGACTCTGTAAAAGGCCGCATTTAACCCGTATGGACCCGGTGCCTTTCCGTTGTTTAGATTATCTATCACACATTCAACTTCTGCAACTGCAATCGGCTGATTTAAACTTTCTCCGTACTCTTCATCAATCCTTGGAACTGCACTGATGAACTCAAAGGCCTCTAAATCAATACCGCGGAAGGCAAACAATTCTTTATAGTAGTAGTTATGAAAAGCCCGCTCAATCTCTTGCTATCGCCCGCTCGTCCTACCCACTATCTCCTTTATACGAGTACGTCGAGCGTTCGCCCGTTCTATCCCCAGCGCACGCTTAGTGGGCGCCTCTCCGGCGGCTAATCGGTCCACTCGCTCTCACGGAGCACCTTGGAACATGGAACAAGAATAAGCCAGACGCGTGCGCCGTGACTGGAGCACGAGGCAGCACATGAGAGCCTGAACTGTCGGGAAGCTTGAGCGTAAAGTGCGGCCACTCCGTTTGTCGGAGTAATTAGTTCGCGCCAAAAGGCAGATGAAAAGAAGAGACGCAAATACCACGTAGCAATAAAAAAGTATTTGGTAATCGCTAGGCTTTCGCCTCAAACCACGCAAGCAGATGTATGTGGCCGAGGAATTTTCACTGAAAGAGCGCGCATGTTCCGTAGCATTTCCACCACATCGTCCCCAGCCATGCGTGGGAATGATGTGACCACGTGAACGCATCAGCAGCGGATACAACGCTCCCCCCATCGGAGCACGTTTGAAATTACCGCTTTGAAATTACCGTCACACAAACGTTGCATGCCACCCTCCCCCGCCCCACTTGGCCATGCTCCAAGGCATCACGCAGTCCCCCGTCCAACAGGCTATTCTGGATCCACCTGTGGAACAACCTCGTGTTGTTTAGCTTGGAATACCTAAACGACGACTGCGAAGCGGCGACTTGTGGTCGAAAGCTTTCGTGCATGTATTGTGCTTACTAAGGGAATTCGGACAACAACTTGATAATCATATTTAAAGCACGGCTCAAGACAGGTGGGCACATGGATGCGGAACGGGTTTTTTCTAAAGCAATAACAGACGAGCTTAGTTATTTTTTTACGGCGACAGCGTTGATACCAGCTGTTGGCCATGTTTCGACATGCGTCCCACCCTCGGTATTGTTCTAGGCATACCGATGCTGTCACACTTGAATTCGAGGGAGGGCCGGGGGCAGCTGTATGCGCTGACAACGGAAAGATCGAACATGCTTGGGTTCCGTGTTCAATAGAACACGTGGTGGCGTCTCGACGGCAGGTGCTGACCAGACAGTCAATAAACGCTAGTAGACGTGTTGAATACGCTTGGAGGGTACGTCCCGGCTAGTGACCGTAGAATTAAACGTCTGCTGGTAACCCCGTCTGCAGCCTGATGTTCTGGAGCCGCTGTGGAAATCATGGCGCACTCTAACTTTTTTTTAACAGCAAAGTTGTTTAGCAAATCGTAATTTTTCGTGTCCCGCAGTTAAAAGTACAAGAAATTGCCGAGCGCGCGCACGTGAGCGCAGGCCTTGCGGCGACCGCCCGGCAGTTAATAAAGCAACGAAATGCCTAGCGCTGTTGCGTGTATGCCTCGCGACGACCTCCAGCGTCCCCTGCGCACGTTTGTCAAGCCAATCATACCAACTTTAGAGGGATTGGCGAAGACTGGCAAAAAAAAAAAAAAGAAAACTCCAGCGTTCGCAGTAATCATGGCAACAGTTGCTCGGAACGAGAAAGCCTCCATTGTTCGCCGTAATCATGGCAACACTTGCTCGGAACGAGAAATACACGTCATAGCGTACGCTTCTCCGAGGTGATGTCCGATGATTATCACCTCCAACAAATTAAAGCTCACACTTATAGCAACAATAATGGGATAAAGGTCGTTGCAGCAGCGAAGAAGAAGCAAACGGGCTGCAATCGTGAACTTAAACCTTCGGGATGGTTGCGAAGGTTGCGTACAGCTTCGCTACCTTCAAGTCTTACGCGTTATAGTGTAAGCTTCCTTCATTTTGTATGTGTGTGTGTGTTAAGTTGTCACAATTTCCGAGCTCGACAACCGCGTCAGTAAATTGTGCAAACGGAAGCTGTGAACAGGAGTGCGATGAAGCACTTCCCACTCAGCGAGGGTAAAAACCAACAAGAAGTGCTTTCTGAATGTGTTTTTTGCTTTGCTGTTCCACTAGCCCGCAAGGTGTTCCAGTCTTTAAAAAGGTGTTTTTGAAACTCGCGGTCGGTTTTCATTTTACCTTCCCTTTTTCTTTTTTTATATTTATACAAACGCCTTTAAATACAGCGCAATTGATTTTCTATTGGCTTTCTTTCCCTCTCATTCTGAATGGAAATAAAGGCATGGGTAAAATCGGCACGCTTTTCTTTTCGGTATCTGGGAAGACGACGTATACGAAACCTTTGTGCGCTCTATAAGAAGCGGGCCGAAGGCGGCTTTCCCTTTCCTTGTTGCCGTGTTTTCAACACGGTGTCGAACCGGAATTTTTTCGGGTTCGGTTCGGGTTCGCGTTCAAGCCCTTCTGAATCGGTTTCAGGTTCAGTTCCCGAACACCGTTCCGTTCCGGTTCGAACTGGTTCAAACTGGTTCAAACGGGTTCTTAGAAAAAGCAGTAGTGTTTCTTATGTTTCAGTTTTCTAGTGCTGCGTTTTCGTTTTAATTTTATGACATCGGTATAAAAACAAATTCATAATGTAGGTTTCTTTGAGCAAATGTTTTGACTTGGCCAACTTAACTGTACAATCCACTTCAAAATGTTTTCCATAGGAGGTCAACCACAACAACACTAACTGAAGCGAAATAAAAGCAATGCCCTCAAAAAGGCCGCTTCTGAGTTGGCCAGAATGAAATAAACAAAAGAAAAAAAGAAGAAATCGCGACCGAGTTTGAGCCTTATCTGCCACACGCGCCCCGCGAAAACTTGCTGTTGCTGCTCCTTCCAATGCAAGCCATTATCACGACCGGCTTTATAGATAGCGACCTCCCCATCGCCGCCGGAGGTAATGGGAGCCGGCGTGCCAAAATCCTGCCGTGTAGGGACTGCGCGTTCCGTCAGATGGGGCTAATTTTCAATCCCCAAACTAGCAGCCTCGCTTCGCTAGCAGTGCGGCCGGCGACTCCTCGCATAAAAAAGTAGCGGTCGTATCAATCAATGCCGATTGTAAAGATCACTACCTATAATACCAGCCAGCAACGAGAATTAATGGTTGGGTCAATGAACCGTTCGTTTTCTTTGCAAACGTCAACGTATGCAAGTAAACTACACTGTTACCATTTCCGCCTGCAGCGACTGTCATTAATTTCGAGCATTTTCGTTCATTTACGCATGCGGAAACTTTGTCGACTTTCCGTTTCCGTCGAGGAACTTTCTTTTGACGTGAAGCTCGTCTATGCACGTGCACGGGGAAGTCTCGGATTTGTATAAACACTCCAACACTCCATCCGTGCGTGGAAGCGCTTCATTTTGGCCGGAAAAATGTTTTTCCACGGAAGGGAGCGCTAATCGACGGCAACATTTTCAACGGATGCGGCGCTTTCACCATAACGCAGCGCCGCGTTTGTAGGAGCTCCGTCGGGGTAGTCCAACAAATGGCAAACTTGGGTATGGCAGCCGTCACCGCTAAATGATTGCGGTGAGAATCATAGCTATCTTCGGGATATCTTTTTTTGAGCCACTGTCACCGTATCGAAGCGATCGGAACCTTTACTTTTGGCTAGGTTTGTCGCCGAGCCTCCTGACACGGCCGCTCGATGAAGGGCGCATTCGCACTCTCATACAGTGGCCGTGCTCCTGCTTAAATTAAGTAGACTACAAGTGACAACTTCGGTATCAGACTCGCTGCAGCCACTTTTTTCAAAAAATCACTATTCATGCTACTGCTACACTGCCTGCACATAAGCTGAAGGTCTACCAGGACTGCGCGGAAAATTTCTGACGCACACAGCTTTTCTTTTTGTTATATACTCGGGCTATGCGTCGTAAGCCGCGCGCTGAGGGTTTCTTACCGTGTTTTTCTTTTGTCGCACTATATGAACCTAGTGCGCGCAGATGCGTTTTTCGTTAATTTTGTCTGCTGAATTTTTGTCTGTTGAAACGCGCTGAATATTTTAAGGGGGTTTATTCTTTCGGGCGTGGAACGCGTGGAACGCCATGAAACACGTTAGCAAATGGTTCATCAGCTGTACGTGGACCTTTTTTTGCGGACGATATCCGAGTGGGTGCGCGCTCAGTGGACGCCGGCCGTGTGCGTGCTTACGCCAGCCTAGCCAAGTAATAATTTCGCGTCAAAAACACTTATTTGAGCACATCTTCGAGCCCACAGAAAGTGTGCACGTACCCAAGTGGGAATCGGCAAAGGCTGAGCACAACGAAGCGAGAAAACGACAAAGTAACGATGATGGCAGGCCGAGGAAACGCGTATAGAACGGATAAATGAGGATTAAAAGCAGCACCATCCGGTGGCAGTGGCATCGGAAAGAACTAAAAAAAAAAAAAAAAAAACAAGCAAGCAATAACCAATTCGGCACGCAGAATCGGCGCGCATGGGCAGGTCGCTGCTTTACGATGCGCGCGGTAGCGGCGTCGCGTGGTACTTTTTTATATTGCGCGGGTTTTCTTTATCAGTCAGAATAAATGAGAACGCAATTAGTTCGTCGCTGAAAATACCGCCCCTTGTGGGCAAATAACGGGTCTCATTGACATTTTATTGATTAGGACAGTAATGCTCCGGTTAGATAATTAAAATTAGTTAAGTCTCATTAGTCTCATTAACGAAAAAATTGCTCTCCGCTTCTCCACAGTACAGAAAACATTATGCCCTATGTTTTCTTCGAGTAACGCCATTGCCCTCTTTTTTTAAGTCTTGGTGCATGATAGCTGGGACACCCTGTATAGCTATCGCATTTACGTAGCCCGAACGTCAGTGCCCGAACAATTTCACTCTTGTAAAGGAAACTTCCTTCTAAAGACACGTAGCTTGTAGTTACTGCAAGAACTGTACACAGAAAACCTGCCTGCAGGAGACCCAACTACATTTCATCCGTCAAAGTTGAATATTGCAGGTTGAAAACAACGAAAAAACCAGAGCCAACTTTTACTAGAACCGAGGGCAAGAAAAAAGAGGACACGCCACTGTGTCCTGCTTTTCTTGTCCTCTCTCCTCTGATTTTGCCCAAGTTCGAGCTGCCTTCCACCGAAAAAGTGTACGAACTAGCGCGCAGGTTAGGGCCATCACTAGCGTATGTTACAAAAAACTGGCAGGCACCTAAAAGTTGCTGATTTATCGTACGCAGCCCGGAGAGTGCGTGCTACGCCAGTGTCCCTCGCGTACACGCACCTGGACGACCCAGGGGCCGATGTTGGGCTCGCACTCGTAGAAGCACAGGTCCTTGTGGAAGTACTCCCGGCAGCGGTCGGACATCCCCCGGCCCACCTGGTCCTCGCAGAAGTCGAGGGACATGCTGTACATGTCCTTGTGGTGGACATCGTGCGTCGTCTGCTCCGTGCAGCACGCCCGGTCCTTCCACGGCGTGCACTGCGATCGATGCGGGAGCGAGTTACGAGACAGCGCTGCACATCACGCGCGGTGTAACGGCCGGGGCCGACGCTTCAGAGAGGCGAGCTGAACGCAAACACTAAAACAAAAGGTGTCGGCTCGAACTGCTCCGAGCACAACAGAAACCAACAGATCCCAACAGATGGCGCGTGCGAGCAGTGCGAACGCGGGAAAATTGAATTGAGAAAACTTCCCTAGCATTCCTTATGGGAGGAGCAAAATGAGACAGGAGGGAGGAGAGGGTGTTACGTGGCAAGGGCGACAGAAGGCTCACTTGGCGACATTTGCCTCAAAAACAGGCAGAAACGCGGCCATTCTTTGTTAGCACAGGATATGCTTCATCTGTGGCAGGGGAGGCCCATGACTACAAAGTGACCTGTATTCAATGGCGAGGCGCGCATGCATGCAGGCAACCATGTGAGTGTACCGCGCAATGTCCGTGGCGCATCGGCCATATCTGTAGCCGTTTTAAGTGTTGCCAAGCGAAGAAATAGGCAGCTAAACTTTTCAACGAATACCACCAATAGATTCTACAAAATCCTTCGATCGTTTTCCTCACTGCAAATTTACAAAATTAGATAGATTAGAGTTAAAAGTAATCTAATCCCTTGGATAGGAGGCTGCTTATACAATCGCTTTCAGTATGTTACGCTAAATAACGTTGGCTCCGATTTGTTCGTGTGACCGTAACAAACTGAATTTGGGAGCATTTGCAGCCCAGATAACAGTCCCAATAGTATGAACATCTTAAAAGGGAAGAAAGCACGGCAGAAAAAAATTAAGAAGAAAAAAGGAACACGAAATATAGGTGACCCATTACAGAAGAGTTGAAAGTCGCGTCAGCCGGTAAATTTTGTAAGAATAAAAAAATATTTTGGTGGCTTTACTCGCCGCAGCTACACCTGGATGCGAAACGCATCGTTGTGGATGGCTCGGCAATTATTTTGGCCACCCAGGGACCTTCGACGTGCAAAGAAATCTCAAAGCCCACTTGTAAGAATAAAGCACGCGAAGCAAAAAATAATTGCGGCACAGGAGAAGAGCGCACATACTCAGCCAGCTTCCGACTTTTTTGCCTCACCTGTCTGTGCCTGCCTGACACGAGGCGTTAATTTACCTCACTAACAGTCAGCGTCAGCGCTTGTGCATAACAAGAGCAAACGGAATAAAACGCCCGGTCTTCGCTAATGCTACATGCCTTAGAGAAGCACTGCAGCGTCATAATGGAGGGAACGAGGCAGCAGGAGCAACAACGTCAGAGCGTTCCGTTGTCAGATCTCTGAGACCGATGACGCCGGGTCCAAGCGCCCGTGCTTACGGACGTCAACGAAGCACTCCTGAGGCCATGACTAGCGTTTTAAAAAATTAGGCATGCAAGATAACCGGTGATAGCGCGTGACCTGATAGCGCGGTCGTGGCGGCCATAAATGATGAAATGGTTGCTTCGGGTGATAAAAAAAAATGCGGTAGATTGCTGGGCAATTTCATTGCGTGCACGTAATTTGTGCGCCGTTGGCGTTATTGAGAAAACCCTTTCCACCGCTCTAGGCGTGACCTTCGCTTCTGAGTACCTATACCAAACTAACGACAGCTCTGCTACATCGGTGCCGCGTAAAGTTTAGTTATTAAAGCGGCTGTCACCAAGAGATACGCGATGAAAGCCATTATGTTTCTAAGCAATTAGCTAATGTTTTAGCTAAGCAATTAGCTAAGCAATTAGCAGCAGCACCAATTCACCCATCCGAGGCCTCATTAATCAGTACATCGTCACAGCCGTCGTTCGTCGAACTCACGATACAGTTATCAACAGTCAAGCCACCAGCACATTCAAGTGTAGGGTGTAGGTGACGCATACCCAAGACAAAATATGCGACAAAGTCGCTGTTTTCTTTTTCTTTTTCGCAACAAAAAAAAAAGATTAACTGCCGAAGAAAGATCTCGAAGGCGGCAAGGAATGCCGTGCAAAGAATAGAAACGGGGAAGGAATGCATCGACTAACTTTTTTTTTTCCTAGTCTCAAGAAGTGACACTTATTCAGACCACCGATCATGGTGCAGTTTTCGAGGCGCTGGGCGACAGCCGTTAAGAAGTTTGCCCAACGCTTTGGGTAGTACTTTGCAGCGGCCCTCTCTCCAGCGCAAGAGACCTACAGACCTATCCAGCTCAAGGACGTTTCCAGCAAAACCCAAACCCAAAGGGGACATGCTGAGGTCCGCACAAACTTTCCCACATTTATAATTGCTGATATCCCTGCAATTCAGCACATCTGAATTACGGTTGCGCGAGAGGTGGCATCTCAGTTTGTGGGCATGTCCCTCACGCTGCGAGTCGAGTGGTGTGATTGCACTGGGCAGCGTCACCGAGATAAGAACTCTCGCCCCTTACCCGTGGCTTGACTCTTCCGTTTTCTTTGGCGTTTAGCCTCATATCAGCAGGATGAGCTCCTCTTTAGTGCGACATGATTCTGGCGAAAGTGCGTTGTAAACTCGATCCTAAAGAGGACGGAATCTAGCGATAACAATCCTTGTTTTGACAAAGCCCTGCTCCAGGACAAGGACTTACGGGCTATCAGTAGCACTGTTTCAGCAATAGACCAAATCGGGACTGCCCGGGTCGCCAACTTTCCTCACTTTCTTATTGCATCCATCCCTGCAATCTCCAGGGCAAGAAACACGGCAGCGCGAAGGTGGCTCCAGTTATGCGCGCCCCACCTCGATCGAGGGTGGTGCACTGGACTCAAAAACACCTCGCCCTCCGTGGCGATCTGTCCATTTCTTGGCGTTAAGCCCATATCACAGATAGCCCCTTTACCCGTCCGACGATAGATTAAACTTGCGGTGGTTGACAACTCGATCTATGAGGACGACTACATAACAATCCGTACTGCCCGTGCTCGGCGGACTATACCGGTAACAGACCTGTTTAAGAAAGCCAACACTCTTACGTCATGGCGTCCCCGGGCTGCCCCTCCTCCCTTCTCAATCCATCCCCATCCCGGGAAGACCGGCGCGCCCATTTGCGCCGCCCCCATGCCGCGAGTGCACCATAAACGAAATCCGCTCCGAAAATTGTGGAATCTTCCACTGAACAAATTATAAGCCCCCACCCCTTTCCCGCGTTCGCACCGCATAGCTTACTTGGGTGGTAAATGACAGTGTCGGAGGAGTTTACCCCAGTGGGGGGGGATGCGGGGGCTAGTACTTGCGATAATAGACTGTAGAACGCCACGCTCATATTGTACGGTATCATTCCCCCACGGATGCCAACGGTCGCGCATTTGAAAGGAGATTGCTATGAATGCGTGATATCGTCTGCCTTTTCTCACGCAGTTTGTTTGTCGTCGCTGCAGTAGTTTATAAGCATATTAAGTCCAAAAAGGCACGGGAACGCTCGTGCCATGTTCCAAAATATTCCCAGCAACGCCCTACTTGCGCCGCGCGGAGTAACATCCGGCTGCGGTGGTGAAGCACTGAGGCAACTTCAGTTCCTGTCTAAGTTGTGCCCGAGATGGCCAGGGGGGGAGGTATACATAGAGTGCACCGTAACGTAACAGCTCGCGGAAGTCTTCGAATCGGAGCGCACGTGGTAGGCTAACACAATAATCAGTGCTTCAGTAACAACACAGGATTGATGGGGGTAGCGAAAAAAAAAACGTAAAAGAGAAAAGTGGATGATCTCATCACAGAAGGCCACAGGCTCGCGCCGCCGGTGCGGCCTGATTGACCACATTCCTGGTCCCCAAGCAGCGAGCTTCTCAGCCCGCTCTCACTGCTCTCGGGAAGAAAAGAGAAGGCGTGGGTGGTGGGGGCATTCCCATACAAGGTGCTAAGCATATCCTGGGACGTAGGGCAGTTGTAAGTTGGAGGACTGGAGGTGGTTTAGAGGGTGCGGGTTCGGAGTCGTCGGCCACATGGGCGCATGTGGGAGGCTCAGTGACGGGTGGTGAGGACGGTAGTGTGGTCTCGCCTGGCGGTTATGACGGAGGATTTCAGTCAAGCGGAGGGGGTAAATGAGGTTGGGCGAGTCTCGCTTCCCCTCTGGGAACACCCGAGTGCGAGATCGCGGGCAGCGGCGTCAGTCGCCTCGTTCTCCCAAAGGGGCAGTCACCAGATGCCCATATCAGTTCTATCTAGGGGAGATGCTTGTTTGGTAGCAGAAGGTTTGATTTTGCTAATTTAATTTCACACTAACATTGCCTCACGTGCAAAATTTTTCACGTGCAGAATGACTTTCCTCCGTCACGGTAGAGAGAAGTACCGAACACCGAGGGGCGTAGATAGTTGTTCTATCTGCCTGTGTCGGCGAATCGCTCAATGGCGGGCTACTGTTCCGCGTCGCTCCATCTCGGTCAACTACAATACTAGGTCGGGCCTCTTATGATAAACAGACACTTCCCGGACGGGCCTGGCCAGTAGTTGCGCAATGCTTCCCGCGGAGGTGGAACGAGGAAGACATCTAGCCTGGCACGAGCACCGGCTTGATAACTGGGCCTGGGCGTTGCGCACGATTCAGGTGCCGACGGCCAAACGCAGTTCCTCATTTCAGAAAGCAGGCACGGTGCAGTACTTGTGAATATTGTGCAAAGGAACAGCAGCAGCTTGGTGTGGGCGAGTTGGTGGAACACACGGAAGAAACAATAGCGCCAAAGACGATACGAAGGAACACATATACAACAAATAGGCACTACCTAGTCAACTAAATTTTATTTGAAGACAGAGGATTTTAATAGATGCGGAAGGAATTGCATCGCAGTGGGGTCATGGCAATAAAAAGCGCACATAAAACAAAAAAAAAAATTGCCGCGTATCTGCTGCTTTCGTTGCAAATGTCGACGCAAGACGATAGCCGGCTGGCACCCCTACCAAGTAAATGCCTCCCTTCTCTTTCCCCTCACCTCGCATGATGTTCCTCTTCCTTCTCGTTCCTCCCAAGATAACACGCTATAGCGTCTTGCGCAAGCCAATTTAAATCTACGCGTTTTACTGCCCCGGGCCCGGGTGCCTCCAGCGCTGCCGTACGGCGGAGACACGCGTGAATCGATGCACCCGGCTGCTTACTCCAAGCGGAACGTGAAAACTATCTAGTGGAATACTTCGTTACTGTTGCCGTTTGATTTTTTGAAATGCCGCTAGGGAAGCCAGGGAAACCGCGGGCGACCGCTTTTGTACTTTTCTTGACGTATCTCATTACATCAATCATCCGTCTATTTCTAATAAATAATACACTGCGAATATCACTTTTGTATTGACGTCTTGCCCAGATAGGCGTAATAGTTTGTTTTGGGTCAACAGTGTTGACAAGTATGAACATTGCCACCGGACTTACACGTTTAGATTTGGCTGTGGGTATATAAACCTACTGTGCAGCATGTGTTCCACTCTGGCCGGGTGGCTGAATCGAGGGACAGACAGACAAACAAATAGACATACAGACAGGCCAAAATTTTCGCGGTCAAGTGGCCCAAGAAAGACTATCGTCTATATAAATCGAAAATATAGCTATACCCTTAATTTTCGTCCTGTCACCCCGTATGGGAAGCGTGACCGTGCGGGTGATCGTGTTCTTGATGTCTGGAACACCATATACCGAAATAGTGGCGTTCTCGAAAAGAACGAAGATGTGTGCGCTCGTGTATTCACTGAATAATTTTCGGGGACGATATGGTGTGGTGTATACATACGTCAACGCAGGGAACCATACTTTCCATCTTTGTAGCCACTTGAAAAGAAAAAAAAATACAGCAAAAAAAACGCATGCCACTAATTGAAAGAGCAATGTCAAACCTTGACTCAGGGCAAGCCACTCAAAGCGTTGAAATAGCATCGCACTAAAACCTGTAAAGTTAAGTTGACTTTTAGATATGTAAAGCTGGGTGTACACCGTTTAGCCTATTGCAGCGCGAAAGATATGGGGCACAAATGGAATGGCATCGCACAATAACATAAAGTTGACTTTTACAGGTACGGTTGAATGTGCCATTTAGCCTATTTTAGCGCAAAAAAATGAGGGCATATGCACACGACGTATTCACGATGAGTGCCTCCTTGTTGGTGTCTACGCCTTCGTCCTCCTTTTTATTTATTTTTTTTCGGTGCAATATGCTAAACAGTACTAATTAACCGTTTGAAGCGGACGAGCTCGTCAAACGTTATCGCCTTCGCGTGGACGAGCAGACTTCTTTAAGCTGGGATAAGAAGGCAGTTCTTATAACCACACCTCCGCCAAAATGGCGCCGTATAAGAGGTCAGCCCATCCCAAAGGCTAAAACGATACCAGGATTAGCCATATCCTCCGTATTGTTCGAAGGCTTGCAAAATGTGCGCAATCGCACGTTAACCTCGCATATGTCACTGTTACAGCCGCTACTACAATGGGCTCACTCTTTTCACTGGCGTGCCCTATTAAGGGTGCACAGGGGTGGCAGCGAACCGAAAGCTTGTAATGGGTAATCCAAGTTCGCAACTGCTTCCCCCAAAAAGTATCGAGAAGTGCGTGTGCGTGTACACACACACACACACACACACACACACACACACACACATATATATATATATATATATATATAATATATATAAATGGTTCCCGCATATATGACCTCGGTGTGGGTTCGGTCCCACTCTGGCGCAGTTTCTTTCCACTTTCTTTCTGATAAAAAAATTTACTTCATCTGCAAAAAAATAAGACCTACCACACCCCTCCTTCTTTGGCGTTTGACTGCTGACCTATCTTTCTGTTATTTATCGAGCTATTTATTTTCTATTCATATATATATATATATATATATATATATATATATATATAATACATATTACGTCGACAGGGTATCGAATTTTTCTAATAGTCGACTTTAAATTATATCCGGCTGTGAAAACGGAAAAGCGTAGGTTCGACGATAATACCGGAACACATAGTGACATTGGGTAATCGAACGCGGCGAGTGGGAGTAGCTTTCGAGGGTTGCTGCACTCCGATTGGAAAGTTGTCAGGAGGTGTTCGAGGCGAATTCGCTGATTGGTCATGTGCACATACTGAAGCTCGACGAACTATCGTCCTGCCGTACAGAGATCTAATGTTCGCTTGCCCATCTGGCCCGCATACCGGCCCCTAATACCGTAATACGAAATGAGCAACTCAGAATACCATAGCATAATATCTCTCCCTAATTTTCGGCCAGCAAGGCCAGATACGTTCTCGATTATAACTGTGACAGCTGCGGTTGCGGGATGCCGACTGCGCCGAACTTGTTGGCAATCAGGAGGCTTTCCAGCTGACGATAAAGTTCCTTCGACTCTTCCTCTCGGTCTCTGGGTCATGCTTCCCCGTGTCATCTCGGGCTAAGGCGTAGGAGACACGAAGCGCTGATCGCCTACCCCTTTTTGCATTTGTGAAAAGCTGCTGCGTTTGGCCGTAATCGCCACATTTCTGGCGATCACTGTTTTACCAATGACCTATCGCGATGCTTGCGGGCCGTCAGAAAGCCTTATATTGTTACTTCATATCAGTTTACTTGTGGATACGTACGCGCTGTTCTCTTCGCGAAGTTCCTGAAATAGGTATGGATACATTGGATTACTGACTGGATCTCGACCTAGTTGTGCACTCTCGAACGGATCGATGCACAGCTTTCCTGATAATTCAATGTTACAAACACGGACCTGAAGCTGAACGCAGGCCTTAGTTAGCATTACAATATTTATATTCACGATAATATAAGTCAGCTCCTGTTGCGGATTGTGAGTGCGCGCTAATTGTTGACTCGAGATTGGCTTACGATGCCGAATAGCGGAAAGACGTGTCCTGGTCCGCCATAAGTGAAGGCTTACAGAGCCCATATTTTTATTGAATTTTTGTATATTGAGACGTTTTCAGGGCGGCATGCCACCCTGGCCTTCCCATAACCGGTGCATTCGACGTTAAAATCATCGGTAGATACTGCGCTCCGGTAATAATATAATATATTAATAAGTGATATTTATAATATATATCACGCGAAAGAGTCTCATGTAACTTTACTCCCGCATGAACGGCAAGCTCCCAGTTGCGCACTGTAAGATAAACATTGATGTCTGATCTGTTACTTGCTGTGTATCTCGACTCTTTACTTAACTACGTTGAAAGTGCGCGATATCATGACGTAATACAGGGCGTTACGCATTGTATTCATGAAGTGGCGCGATTACATATATCAGTATAGTCGCATCATGGATACTAATCGAGCACTTACGCCAGCAAATAGATTAGTTAAAAATAGATATTCATGTTATTGTTTAGACTTTGGGATATCGACGCGCCTAAGTTACATCAGGCTTACACGCCGAAGTGGTAGGTCCGGATTAATTGGAAGGGTTTTACCCAGCTTACTGCAACGGCCATGCCACCCGCCTTCCCTTGGGACCACGAAGATTAAAACACGGATCACTCGAAGCAATACTGCTCCGGTTAATATATGAGGAAAGGTATGAGAAACTGACAGCTTAGTTTCGCTGTCCTTGGTTTTTTGTTGTACTTAACAGTGGCTAATGATTGAGGAAAGGAGAGCTGAAGCTGTTTCCCGTCTTGTTGATCTTGCGCGTCCTTGTGTTGCACTTCGTCTTTGTTTAAGTTCGCGATGGTTTCATCCAAGAATGTCTTTCCAACTAGCCCAGCTTGCAACCCTCCTGCTTGTTTACTGACTGCAAGGATTAGCTCCAGCTGGCGGGTCCATAAAGCTACTTTCTCGCCCTTCAATTGTGGCGACGGTACCGGGTAAGGCTTGCGCGACATACTGATGCCTACAAGGAGAGAGGCTTATTGTGCACTCGCTGCGATTAAATTTCAAAATAACGTTATTTTGCGTTGATCAGGCGTTTAACAAACGCTGTAAAAACGTGCGGGAAAACAGCACGGATTGGAGAGGAACACATCGAGTGCCGTGTGCACTGAGCGACCGCTCTTTACTACCACCCCAAGTACGTCACAGAACCCTTCGTCCACGCCATCTTTCGGTCTAAGGAGCGGAAATTCAAAATTCGCCCCTCTAAACACGGCAATGGCAACAACATTTTCCGTCGACCAAAATGGACCTATTTGCAGTAGCGTAGCTCTCTTGCGGCGGCCGCCCGAACCACACTTGGATTACAGAAGAACACGCCCCCTTTTTTCCAGCCTTCCCTGCGCAGTTGAAGAAGCCATCCCAGGCGCCAAGCATGGTTTTGGTGGCAGAGAAATTTTTCGATGGCACCCGTACCGCCTACCTGTCGGCCGCTTTCATGGCTCAGAAGACGGAGCAGCACTCAGCTGGCTCGGCGGTCGCATCTTGCTAATTCAATATGGCGTCGTTTTGTTTGCATTTTGCCCCCTAAAATGGCGGATCGGTCGCTGGGAGCGCCCGATCACGCAGGCGGGACAGTGCTTGTCCGTTTTTTTTGCGTTACACAAAGTTGTGGAGCACCGATACCAACTCGCCCAAACCCGAACTTTGCTACACCAGTTTTCCACCACGGCGCGCGTCTCAATGACCATTCGGCGTGTACAGCTCCAATCTGAAACTCCCCGTTAACGCCAGAAGCCCCGGAGTCCACGCCCATCACCCGAGCACAGAGTTCTTCGGAGTTTACTGTATACGACAATCAGTTCTCTTTCACGCGCTCGTCATTTGGGGGCTAACATAGTTTCGGGATCAGCTGTACCTCAGCAAGATTTCCCCACTTCTATGTATACCTAAATCCCAAAGCTTGTGAGTGTTTCGGCTCCTATAATCGTAAGCTGGGACACCGGAGTTTCACCCCCAGAAACTAGAAGCTGAGGTATACTTTGTCTCAGTCCTATACATGCCAGTGCAATCGTTCCTACTTCGATGTAAGAGAGTGAATTGCTGGCTAGTTTGGTTCATATTGTTCAGAAAAGGAGAAAGCAGCGAGCAGAACGCAGGACGAGAAGGACGAGAAGAGTGTTGTGTGTGCACCTCCTCTTCTCGTCCGCGCGTTCTGGTTCGCTGGTTGCGCCTTTTCTACTCCGAGGTAGCCGAAGTCGAACAGTGCGGGCGCACATTTTTTTCGCGTTTGTTTAAAACAGTGGTACGGGTTCGACAGCTGTTAACTAAAGCATCGATTTGCGACTACGCGAACAATTCGCTCGTTTGAACAAGACTCGGCGAGCTGCTAACAAACACCCTTACGTATCTGCAGCATTAGATAAGGACAAGCGGCCGCTTATAATTGCTTGTTTTTTCTATTGTTACTGTAGCGAGGTACTTTGCACCTTGGAGGGTAACATTCATGTGGAGGGTGATATGATAACATATCGGTTGCCTGCGCTGTTTGACCCGCTTGTCTAAGCTCGAAAAATTGTGAAGACAGCAAATTAAGAAAACAGATTCAGGGGCGATATTCTCGTGTTTTGTCCGTTCTGTGTCCGTTCCAAAAGTGTCCGTTTTGAGCAAGCCCTGATAGGCTAAAAGCGAACACCCGAATGTGACGCCATGCAAGCACGGCGGAGCTATGAGCCGCGGCTTGTCGGAGCAGACGATTTTCGTCGCCTTGTCGTCGGTTCGCTGACGAACAGTAAACACATAAAAAATAGGTTTTTAAAGTGGGTTTAGTCGTCTAAAATCTGTTTACAAGAACAGTTGCGCAAAAGCTCGCCTACAACTGGAGCTACGTCACAATAAAACGGGCGCGAAACGGACGTTTTCAGAACGGACAAACACGAGAATACCGCCCCAGTTTCCCGATTAACTTCACAGCCGCCCACCAAAAAGTGACTTCGATGTCCGCACCCTCCCGCGTCAAATCTATGGTGTTTAACGAGTATGGGGCGTCCGCCGCTCCAAGAGGAAGCAAACCCCGTCGGAATTGTGCTTAGAATTATGTGACGTCCTCGGCAACGTGACTGACATTTTGATGCTCTTTCCACGTTCCGCGGACTGCTTGTCCCTAATGGACGAGCGACATGTAGTCGCACTAACCTTGACGCAAAAAAATCGAGTCTCATGCGCCAAAGCAGCTCATGGGCAACACGTGGACGCAGTGTTGTACTACCGTGGACAAGGTGACAGCCCTTGTTCAAACATTTTGAGTTTGTCTGCTGCTGGATATATTGCGTCCCCCGCCCGTTTTTCCTATTATTATTGAGCGAGTACAGCGTGCAGGAGGTCGCAACTCGTACTCGTTGCAGTTGTGGCTACTGCTACCGAATGTGTACTTCTTAGAGGATTGAGTGAATTTATAAAGAATGAGGAATTCAGCAAAAATTGAATAGCATGTTCATTGCACTAGGAAAAAAATGCGGTTAGCTTCCCTACTTTCGATTTGACTTCCAACTGCCGTTTGCAAACAAGGACAGGTGCTTAAACCTGCTGAAAAATTCCCGTCTGTGCGTCTGTTCCTCAAATTTCACACAAAAGGAAACGGCTCCTGGCGTTGCAATCTTCTGAAGAGCGACATTCGCCATTAACATTTTAAAACCGCCTATGAGTACAAGACCGATAAAGCTGATGTTAGGTATTCCACTTTCTATAAATCTGTGGGCGAAGAACTACGTCGAAGAAAAATGGAACGCTACCATCATAATGAATATTCGCAGACGCTTGGAAGGCGCAAGCGCTGGCGAAACTATACCGCAAGCCCATGCGCCACAACCGTACAGTTTAGCAGTTCCACGATGACAAACTAAAACTTGGCTGATTCATAAGAATGCTTTTCCCAATAACAAACAGACCGATTTTATCGTAAACTTCGTACCAGTACAGCACGAATCATAAGGAAAACTTGTGAAGTAGTGGTCATTCAGCCTTTCTCGTGCCCAGCCATGGCGACATCACGGGGTATTGTTTGTGCGGCAGGCGGCCACTGCCACTAAAGATCACTGCGTGATTGTAATAGTGCGCCTATTCTGTTTGGTCGTATCCCTTTAAGGACTTAACTCTGGTAACTCTGGTTTTAGTACTTGCCATATTGCGCTAAGGTTGTGCAGTGCGAATTTCATTGTTTCTTTTCATTTCATTATTTCGTACTTTTTTTGCGCGGCAACAGCGTCTTTTGGGGCGGAAATTGGGCCAGTTTTCATGGTATAGTTCTTTCAAATAAAAAAAGGTTGTATTTTGTCTTTAAGGTCCATTTAAGAAAGTATTTAAAGACAAAAAAAGCTATGATCACAACAAGCGCAATGCTACGCTTCATGTGTACGATTAGTGTTTATTAATACCGTAAAGTTACCCGCCGCGGTGGCTCAGTGGCTAAGGCGTTGTGCTGCTGAGCACGAGGACGTGGGTTCGATTCCCGGCCGCGGCGGCCGCTTTTCTGATGGAGGCGAAAAGCGAGAACGCCCGTCTGTTCGAGATTTCCGCGCACGTTAAAGATCCCCAGGTGGTCAAAATTAATCCGGAACCCTCCACTACGGCGCGCCTCAACGCCAGCGTTGCGTCGGCGCGTTAAACCGTACAATTTTACCGTAAAGTTCCGAGCGAACGCGCAACCCCGAAACATTGCCCAACCCCCCTTAGGGGTGAAATATTCAATTTACTGAAAGACCCCAAACATCGCCCACCCCCAAAATCGATGGCTTTCGCGCCGATGAGCGAACAAAATAGACGCGAATTAATTCATGTGTTGATGCGGTCACTTATTGGTCCTTCCCGCATTTTGATTGATTGATTTGTGGGGTTTAACGCTCCGACGCAACGCAGGCGATGAGGCGCGATTAATTTTGGCGATGAGGCGATTAATCTTGACCAATTGGGGATCTTTAACGAACGCCGAAATCTCGCACACACGGGCGTTTTTATTTTCGCCTCTATCAGAAAAGCGGCCGCCGCGGCCGGGAATCGAACCCGCGACCTCGTGCTCAGCCTTCCCGCATTTGAGCCGAAAGTTCGCCCATCTGGTATTTTTTCTTGACGTCTCCGCAGTTTTGGTAGGCGGTGCGGCCACGTTTTCCTGGTTTCTCGAACCTGACCCGAAAGCTCGCCCATCCCGTATTTTTCGCTTGATATCTCTGTACTCTGAGCGTTCTTTCGGAACTTTACGGTAGCTTGAAAAGTGTGGAATAAGGACTACCTCCTTACTGCAATAATAAAAGCAACAACATCGAAATCAGCGAATCTACATTGCGGAAGAAGCTTACAACTTACAACAATAAACGAGCGTCTTAAATTTTAATTCGTAAAGTGCTGAATCTTTTGAACTGAAATTTGGCGTGGAGGTTTCACTCTACAGTTGAGAAATTACAGACGTACCACTACCCTGTTTTTTTTTTTTAGCACTTGATAAACCAGTTTTCGCCCATGCAAAAGCTAGCCACAGATATATTTTTCCTCTGCCGATACATGCAAAAACCACAGCAAAGCTGAGCATACGCCCATAAAAAAAAAAAAAAGATTTCTCTTAAAATGCAAAAAAAAAAAAAAACTTGTGCAATACGACTGCTCGTATTTTCTCAGAAAAAACAGACCACAAAATGCGCCCTTACTGCAGAGTTTGGGGGCAATTAAGGCAGCAGTACCACCAAAATATTTTTTAAGGCGTTCATTTATTGTTAGACGCCGACATTACTGTACAGGTGGCCCGCGACGGCTGATTGTTTCCGTCGCGAATTTTGCTCACGACTGGCAACGGGCACACATCATAGAGATAATATACTGCACACATCGCATGCAGGTGCGCTCCATACCACGCGCTCCCAAGTTCGAAAGCCACGTGACGATCGACGCGTGGCGCGAGTAGAGAGCGGTTAATTTTCAGCAGGTACGAATTAACTTACGTGACCGTAAAGGCTGGACTCCGGACCGGGTTCCTTCTTGTGATTTCGAGCGTCCAAACAGGCAGACAGATCTTGGTTGATTGCCGAACAATGGTTCAAAAAAGCAACGAGCAGCACTCGAACGAAACTGCCGGCTTCCATCTCGGCGTCTGCAACGCTGGGGCCGCTTTAATTGCGAGCCCGAAACGGGTTTGGCCGCTACCCTTATGGCGAAAAAACAAAAAAGTAATCGGACGGGTCGGCGAACTTGCGACTGCCGTGCACGAGCATGCACTAACCTCGATACTGCCCCAAAAGTTGCTATAAAAAAATATAAGCGTTTGAGTTATTACAGCGTGTTGCGGTGGCGTGAATCCTGCCGCGGGGATGCGTCCCGAGTGCGCAACTCGCAGTTGAAAGGGGAAAATACAAGGCTGCTCGAAACGTCCGCTGCCGGTGTCTAGAGCGCCCTGCTGCACGCCTCTCTGCGCAATGACTCGGGTGAATTTCTACGCGCGGTCTTATCGTAGCTTGTAGATCAGACATCACGCGCCCTTCACTTCCTTCACCACATTCGCGCCCTTGACTGTGCGAACGACCAGTGCCGCAGAACACGTGGTTCCATCTCGTGTTGTCATGGAGGAAAGACAGGGGAGCCCCTGACGTCACTTTGTGTGAAGCCGCTTCCGCCCCTCCTGCCATGTTTAGATGTCCACGGAGCCTAAGGACCTTTCTCATTCTTCCTGCTCCTCTCTCCTTCTCCGCCGCTACTTTTCACCATGGAGGAAAGAAAATGCTTACACCCCCTCCTCTCAGGGGAAGGCCAGTGTGTGTGTGTGTTGCTCCAACGGAACCTCGAGAGAAAGCTACAGTGACCGCTACAGTGAAGCTTGAACATTACTTAGTTGTACTACAACTTTTCCAATCCTACTTTCCATTCCCTACCCACAGGGCTTTATAGCCTCCTCCCTGAAATAAAGTCATTCATTTCACCGAACGAACTCGTGTTCGTTCGTCTTGTTCTGCGTCCGTTTTGTTGTGACGTACTTCCAGTTGTAAGCGGGCTTCGGGTTGATTGTTGCGCAACTGTTCTTGTTAACACATTTTAAACGACTTGACCTATTTGTAATTATATTTTATGCGTTTATTGTTTCGCCAGCGAACCAACAACAAGGCGACGAAAAATCGTCTGCTCCCAATCGTCTGCTCCGAGAAGCCGCGGCTCATCATTGGCTCATAGCTCCGCCGTGCTTGCATGGCGTCACATCCTAGTGTTTACTTTTAGCCAATCAGGGCTTGCTCTAAACGGACACTTTTGAAACCATCCTTTATGGCTAAAAATGACGTGTTTCCGCCCCACTTTCTGCGATGCGCATTGCATATTAGCATAGAGTTAATACTACTGACTGATATTATGAAACATTAGGGCGTTGTACTGAGTATTCTTTCCTCCATGGCAAAAAAATACTGTGCCTTGATACGTGAAATTATTTTCTCTATATGATCCGTGTTTGTGTCACAAAACTATTTTCCTGCAAATTAATAGTAGCTGCGCGCTAGAAGATATTCATATATTGCTTGTAATTTTGTTCGAACAATTATGTTGCGTTTGTCCTTTCAGTTTCGTTTTCTGCGAAAGCTTTGGCACTAAACATTATTTGTCTGGCCACAGCGTGAAGGGAGCTTTCGGCTCCCAGGGGGCAGCACCCGAATATTTGCGTGACACTTCTCTTCCTCGAGAAATCGGCTCCCGACTGCCATCAATTACGTGGCACATCGCGGTGTCGGGGAAATTGCCGGCATGGCGAACTACCAGACGTACCAGGACTTCATACAGAAAAATGAAGACCGTGACGGAATCAGGTTCAGTTGGAACGTGTGGCCGTCGAGCCGGCTCGAGGCGACGCGGCTGGTCATCCCCCTCGGCTGCCTCTTCACTCCGCTCAAAGAGCGGCCGGACCTTCCGCCGATCCAATACGACCCCGTCCTGTGCACTCGGCAGACTTGCCGAGCCATCCTCAACCCTCTATGCCAGGTGGACTACCGCGCCAAGCTATGGGTGTGTAACTTTTGCTTTCAGAGGAACCCGTTTCCTCCCCAGTACGCGTCCATCTCGGAGCAACACCAGCCGGCCGAGCTGATTCCCCAGTTCTCGACCATCGAGTACACCATCATGCGCGCCTCTTGCGTGCCGCCCATATTCCTGTTCGTGGTCGACACCTGCATCGACGACGACGAGCTCATCGCGCTCAAGGAGTCGCTCCAGATGTCCCTGTCGCTGCTGCCGGCCAACGCGCTCATCGGGCTCATCACCTTCGGCAAGATGGTGCAGGTGCACGAACTTGGCAGCGACGGCTGCGCCAAGAGCTACGTGTTCCGGGGCACCAAGGACCTGACGGCCAAGCAGATCCAGGACATGCTGGGCGTGGGCCGGTTCGCCCAGCCGCACGGCGGCCCGCAGCAGCAGCAGCAGCCCCGCATGCCGCAGCACATGGCGCAGCAGTCGCAGCCGCAGCAGCCCGTGCCGCCGGCGAGCCGCTTCCTGCAGCCGGTACACAAGTGCGACATGAGCATGTCCGACCTGCTGGAGAGCCTGCAGCGCGACCCGTGGCCCGTGTCGCAGGGCAAGCGGCCGCTGCGCTCCACGGGCGTGGCGCTGTCCATCGCCGTCGGGCTGCTCGAGTGCAGCTACCCGAACACGGGCGCCCGCATCATGCTCTTCACGGGCGGGCCCTGCACCAGGGTCCCGGCATGATTGTGGGCGATGAGCTCAAGATCACCATCCGCTCCCACCACGACATCTCGAAGGACAACTGCAAGCACATGCGGCGTGCCATCAAGCACTACGAGGCGCTGGCCCACAGGGCCTCGACCAATGGCCACGCCGTCGACATCTACTCATGCGCCCTCGACCAGACGGGCCTGCACGAGATGAAGCACTGTCCCAACATGACCGGCGGCCACATCGTTATGGGCGACTCGTTCAACTCGTCCCTCTTCAAGCAGACCTTCCAGCGGGTCTTCGCCAAGGACGCCCGCGGCGAGTTCCGCATGGGCTTCAACGCGCTGGTCGAGGTGAAGGCGTCCCGCGAGCTGAAGGTGAGCGGGGCCATCGGCCCGTGCATCTCCACCAACATCAAGAGCTCCAGCGTGTCGGACACGGAGACCGGCCTCGGCGGCACCTGCCAGTGGAAGCTCTGTGCACTGTGCCCCAACACGACGCTGGGCATGTTCCTCGAGGTGGCCAACCAGCACAACGCTCCCATTCCCCAGGGTGGCAGGGGGTGCCTGCAGTTCATCACGCAGTACCAGCACCCCAGCGGCCAGAAGAGGGTCCGGGTGACGACCATTGCACGCAACTGGGCGGACGCGTCGGCCAACCTCAATCACATCTCGGCCGGCTTTGACCAGGAGGCCGCGGCTGTGCTCATGGCCCGGCTGGCCTGCTTCAGGGCCCAGAGCGAAGATGACGGAGCTGACGTGCTGCGCTTCATCGACCGAACCCTCATCAAGCTGTGCCAGAAGTTTGGGGAGTATGCCAAGGATGACCCCAGCTCGTTCCGCTATGCGGAGAACTTTTCGCTCTACCCGCAGTTTATGTTCCACCTTCGGCGATCTCAGTTCCTGCAGGTAAGAGGGTAGTTCGATGTCGTGATGGGGAGATCTACTTTTTGTACTTATGTCTCCTAACAATCACAATATGAAGGACTTCGAGAATGATTCTCAAATGATTCTCAAATTGGGGTATGCTGACCTGTGCAGGAAAGCACTTTGCGGGTGTGTGACGCACGCACTCAATGGAGATACCCCCGCTTACTAAAAGCCACTTGTTTTGGCGTCAAATTCTGGTGACGGTGTAAAAAGGCAGCTTTATGCGCACTTCTCCCCACAGTGTAGGCTGTTGAGTTGGCTTCTTTGCGTGGCATCAAAGCATTGGAAAAAGCCAAATGCACGGAAGACGTTTTATGAAACTAATTAATGCAAAACTTAAGTGCAAATGCAAGGTGATTTGACGGTATGTCACTTGTCAACATCCCCCGTCCATGGAATCTTACATGCCTTTTTTTGCCCAAGAAGAGCACCTGACACATTTGTGATTGAGAACTGTGAATGTGTGTCAACCTTAGGGAGCTAATTCAGCGTAATATACAAGTCCTGTTAGTGTTATATATTTCGCTGAATTAGCTCACAGAACCAATCTAACAAAGGCTAAATTACCAAGGCTGACACACATTCGCAGCTCTCAACCACAAATGTGTCAGGTGCACTCTTGGACATAAAAATCTTGTTAGTGTTGGTAGTCCAGTGTCAA
Source organism: Haemaphysalis longicornis (assembly GCA_013339765.2). Taxonomy (NCBI): domain Eukaryota; kingdom Metazoa; phylum Arthropoda; class Arachnida; order Ixodida; family Ixodidae; genus Haemaphysalis; species Haemaphysalis longicornis. The sequence continues at coordinate 134,574,335 of CM023450.1, read as the reverse complement.
AACTAAACTGAATTTTCAACACACTGTGCTTCGGCCAAGTCTCAACCAGTTTCAAATAAATGCAACAGATGTGAAGTACAAATATTTTCACAGTTGTGTAAATGCCTGCAGTTCATGTAGTTTGTGTAATGTTTCAACTTCAAGTCGACCTTTTATGTAACGCAGCATTTATTTTCTCGGCAAGCATTGCATTGTATTTTTTTGACAGCAAAAGAAAAAAAGCGGTGTACTTGTGTAAGAGTACTAGTTTTTAATGGCAGAAATTGCTGCAAGAGGTGCAAAGTGTTTCTCACATCAGGTTGATGACACCTATCTTTAGAAATTCGTAACCGCTGTTGCATCATGCACTTATAGCTGAAACTAGGCCGTTGACGTTACTAGAGACGAAAGGCATCTCAAGTGCAAGTAAAAGAGTTTACGGGGCAAAAGTTGAAAGAACCGGTGAACCTAACTTGTTGTTCATGTGGAACAGCTGGTTCCTAAAGAAGTCGTCTCAGAACCAATCCATAGTGGGTAGAGGGGATTGACTTATCACACAAAGACAAAAGCCTGACAAATGGCTCGTTGACTTACAGTTATCCGCACAGATTGACAGCTGAGGGAGGACATCAACGTCAGCACCACTACAGAGTTACAGCCATAGTGGCTCAGTGACTAAATCTTCCTGCTGAACGCATGCGTTCAGCTGCAAATACAGCTGTGGCCAGCATTTCACTTGGGTGCAATGCTGGCCACGGCTGTTTTTTTGTGGTAGAGGCGATAAAAAAATGCCTCTGGGTTCAGGTTTCAGAGCACATTAAGGATCTCCAGGGGTCTGAATTAATCCATAACTTTCCACTACGGTGCACCTCATAGCTGAGGTGGTGGTTCAGCGCATAAAACACATACAGAAGTACTGGAAAGGGACTTGTAAGCAGGCAGTTGCATACATCTGTCCGGAGCTCACAGGCAATTTTGTGGCACACACAAAACCATGTATTGCAACCAATGAATTGTTCCTGCCCATATTCCTGTCTACGTTGTGAAGGAAAAAGGCACGAGTTTCCATCTCTGGTGCGCATTTAAAGGGAGATTTGCTTTTTATTCTCAGACATAATGTGGATGCAGTAAACAGCTGGCAGAACTTTACGGCAGTTGTCTTCAGAATGGAGTGGTTGGGTGAAAATTGCAACAGCTGTATTATGGTCTTGCTGTACATTTGTAACCTAGTATGCTGCATGACTGAGCTTCTGTATGTACAGAATAAGTAAATAAGTTTCAGCTTCCATTGGAGGGCATGTCAGTGGACGCATAATCACCGTCTGATGGTGCTTCACCTTGTTCAGGGACTGATGCTTTGGTGCACGCACGTTCTTTTATCACTGCAGTCATACCGAACTGCTCACTGTAGGTATGCATGCACCCGCATGTGCGGAGTGGGTAGTGATGGCGGTTGATGTATGGTGCCTCTGGTGATGCAGCTTGAATGCTACATGGCGAAGGCAGCTTGTACGACAAGCGTATTGCAGCACTCAGAATCAGTTTAACCTTTTGCCTTTTTGAACACTTTGAACGGTGGTGAGTTTTGCTACTTGTCTGTTCGCTTTTTTGGATGTGTTTTTCTGCTCCTTTCACTTGCATTGTATAGGCAGGGACAGTCACCTTTCCATACTGCAGAGTTTAATCGCATGCTACGGAACACATTGTGCTCTGAAATGCTTCCCCCAGGAGCCGTTTTGGTGTCCCAGGCACCGATGCTGGCCTTTTTGCTCAATGTGCCTTTTAGCGCTTTTTAATTGAAAGGTTCTCGGTGATAAAGGTTTGCAGCAGAGGACAAAACCTGTTACGTGCACTGGTGGCGTCTTGCTCCGAGTACCAACTGTTGTGCAAGAAGAGACGCGCCCCTGCTCTCTCCTCCCTGGACAGGTGTTCAACAACAGCCCGGACGAGACGTCGTACTACCGGCACCAGCTGAACCGGGAGGACGTGACGCAGTCGCTGATCATGGTGCAGCCCATCCTGTACGCCTACTCGTTCAGCGGTCCCCCCGAGCCCGTGCTGCTGGACACGAGCAGCATCCAGCCGGACCGCATCCTGCTCATGGACACCTTCTTCCACATCGTCATCTTCCACGGCGAGACCATCGCCCAGTGGCGCAAGGCCGGATACCACAACTCGCCCGAGCACGAGAACTTCCGCCAGCTGCTGCAGGCGCCCGAGGACGACGCACAGGCACGCCTCCCCTTCCCTCCCTCCCGAGTTCTTTGAGCGGTGCTTTTAATGGCCGATCAGCAGGGTTCCGGCCCAGCCCTCATTTTAAAATCTAAAGCTGGCACGGGAACGTGAAAGTGTGGGCGAATTGGTCTGTGGAGCTGGAAACATTCTCAAAATAGCGCGAAAAAGGCGAGGTTAAAGGAGAGAAATTGCAGGACGAGCACTGGACATTAACTGGTATTTTTCGCGCACACGTGAAGCGAATCTGGTTACACAAACATAAGAGAATTATCGGGTTCATGTGTGCTGCTAGGTACAGTTACTTGAATGGAAGTGGAAATCCCCTCACCAGATGAGAGTGAAACCAGCACAAGCACCCCTCACACATTTGATGCTGTGAACGGTACTGACGCGGCCTTTGTATTAGGAGCACTTACCAGCACTTTCAAATGTTCGAAAATTCTCGGTCCCGCATTCAATTACAGAAAAACACCCGTTTAAAAAAATGACACTGACAGCCAGCTCCTAGTGTGCAATAGAAGCCACTTGAGAAGAAGAGTTATCTACACTGGCCCATCGCCGGCGCGCGGCATTATCAGTGTTTAAGGTCAAAAACTTCGCTCTTAATCTGGAAATGGGTTGTAGGTGAAAAGATTACAAGATAGCAACTATGTTCCAGAAATGTAGACGTGGTAGGGGAAATCCGTAAACCGCTCCTTTTGCGTGCATTTTTACTGCAGAAAATGACGGGTGCGTTTATTGCACAAGTAAATTGTTTGACAAAATGGGTTAGAATCAAATTTTAGGACTGAGAGAGCACCGCACGTGGCAAACCTGAAAGACGTCACTGTGGGGGTTTCTAGAGCGACTTGTTACCCTATTGTCATGATTGTAATGTGCCTAGACTGCAATGCGCAGGTAGGTTCACTTGGGAAAATACAAAACAAAAATGACGCCGATTCTATCGTGCAGGTGTAAAAAGACTTGACACTTTGCACCTGGCAGAAGACATTTTATTTGATGCGCGCAGATGTGGCAGCAAACGTCCCTTGGGTTTTCATAAACTTGTTAATCCAGCTCCTGCTGGCTTTAAAGGCCAACTGCACTCAAAATTTCGACCTCTTGAAAACCCTATTTCCGTATAGCCTGCTTTAAAAGAAAGCAACATGGAAAATACAACAGCTGAAATACTCGCATGGACGCTGCAAGCGGCCAGCAACAATAGGTGATTTTGAAACCGAAACCGAAGAGAGCGCGGCCCTTGCAGTGACGTTGCAGCCGTCCAGCGAGCGGCCGGACGGTCACCAGCTCGGGAGAAAGTCTACACGCGCATGGGGTGGCAAAGCTCGACCGGTTCTCTAGCTGCGTAGCTGGCCAAAGGAAAAAGCCCCCGTCGGCTGGAACGTTACAGGCGCGTCATGGCTGTTTAAGCGATCCGCCGGCAAGTGCAGCGTGGTCTGCGGTGGAGCATTTGTAACACTTCTGATTGATTAACGAGGCATTTCACAGGGCTACCACTTGTGTCCTAGCTGATTTGGGGTACTTACTACGCATTAAAAATAAATTGAGTGCAGTTGGCCTTTAAAACTGGAACAGGGAGTATTGAAAGTATTTGCTATTTCAAGCGCTTTGACCTCGTTAATTTTAGATGTGATGGGCCAATAATTAATGCATTGCCCTCTTTTGTGATTCCACCAGGGAGTCTGAATTCCCAAAAACAAAACATCCATACTCATAGCAGGCGAAGGTAGTGTTGCTAAATAATTATTTAGTGGCTCTAAGTGAAACCTTGCGTGAAAATTTGACTCTGCTTTGTTTACGCCAATCGCACAATCATGTGTCCAGGAGGCCCAGTGCACGTGTTGCCACTCGGTTCCCGTCACTGTCGGCAAACAAAATAACCTTCTGCTTGAAGGGCACTTTGTAACTGCGCATATTGTGCAGTTTTGATACAATCCCGTTTTCCTGTGCCAGGCTGCTCCAAAAGCATGAAAATTGCAAAGATTGCACCAAACTGCTTGAAAACAGCCTGAAAGGAGCCATGAAAAGAAAACACAAGTTTGATTCATTCGAAAGATTGCCTCGTTAGAACCATACTGACACCACTTTTAACACAAACTTCGCTCAAATAAGCTACATAATTAGGAAAAAAGGGAATGACCATGCGACCCACCAGCTCATTTCCCGCAACAGAACCTATGATGTCACACGAGAATGCTCTGCGATTGGCGGAGGCCGGCAAAAGCAAACGCAAGTTAGGCAGGGCTTACCAGTTTGCATAGTGAGCTATATGCCCGTTAAACATACTGCACATTCCTCTTATGACACTAAGAACGGTGGAGTAAACGATTGAAGTTCCGAACAAACACGCAAACGTATACGCCAATGCGTACGAAACTACCGCCGGCCGAGCTCGACATCTCGCCGTCGCGCAGACGAATTTTCGGGTTCGAGGCTCTTCGGGGCCAACGAACCGTCCCAGCACGCACAGCGGCGACCTTGCTTGGTATCGTAATCCCTTCACAGGAGGTTGGCCGTCATATCGCCAACCAGCAAAGGTAAAAATAGAAACGAGGGGAGTAAGGAACAGCAAGCAGCGACGAGATAGTGACAGTCGCCGCAGTTTCGGAATGGTGTTGGCTTGCTGCTATTGTTAGGAGCTCGTTTCCAGTTTACAACCACTGAAAACTACAGTTTGTTCGAGTACTTTACAATGAAATTTTGTTGCTACGTTTTGAAATGCCTATGTAGTACGGGCAAATCGTCGAGGGAGTGCGACATCCCCGCCGGTGAGGAGATCTCATTTCATGTGCTGCCCAACGACGAACCTCGGCGAAGCAAGTGGCTTTGTTTTGTGAATTTGCAAACGGAGGAGAAAGAGAGCTAAAGGAAGTACGAGTGTTCTCGCTTCATTTCCGAGGAAGTGATTACGGCAGGGACCCTTACGTGAGCTCACTCCTGGGACATGCTGGCGCTCGTCGCCGACTTCGTCAAATCGCCGTCAAAGCGCTCTGACCTTGGGGGAAAAAATGACGTACACACCGCGCATTGACGCTCGTATCTTTCTGGTCGGAGCAGAGAGCTCGCGCGAACGGCTTTCCACACACGACACCGGCCAACTGGCATAAGCGATACTGCTACTGAAATTGAACTATTATTAACCGTAATAAAAATACGGCACATACGTACCAGTCTGTATTCGTCCGTCGCGACAGGGCTGACGAGGCAGCTGTGTCGACGGCTGGGCGTTCGTCTGTTGTGGCTATCGCGGAATGGTCGCTTTCTGGTCCATCCGCGTATCCCACAACTTCTGCCGCTCGTGCGCTCAGGAGCATTGAGCGTTCAAGTGGTGTGAGGTTGTCAAATGCAAGCCCGAGCTCCTCGGCGAGAGTTTTGTTCTCCGGATCAGGCAATTGCATGACTAGGGCTGCGGGTGCACTAAGTTTTACTAGTATTTTTAAAATGGCCGCCGTCTCGGTTTCGGCACGAGTTCCGTTTCCTGTCTGACTCCCGCGTGTGGGTGCTATATGGAGTCGACATACTAAGTACCTGTTTCATGGACCGGCTCGTATGACGCCATTGTTCACGTCACGAAATGTGCAATTTCGTGGGGGATTTAAAATTTTGGCTTAAATTGCCTTATTTCTCGGTGAATAAAGCATCATTTGCTTCCGGGAAAGCGCTTGGGGCACTGTAGAACACCTAATCTTTCGAATAAAACAAACTTTTGTTTTCTCTTCATGGCTCCTTGAAAGACAAGGCTTTCGACGCCCACACCAGTTTTGTTGGGCAGAAAGGCCGAGTTGGCAGCATAGTTTTCAAGACAGCCCAAGTGTTGCCGTTTCTTGCGAGGACGGTGTCAGTTTTCAAGGGAGCCCAAGTGGTGCTGTTTTTTGCAGGGACACCTTAGTACATATTGCTATGTCAGCTGAACCCTCGTTTTCTGCCTTTTGGTCACCGCTGTTATCGTCGCTCACTCCCAAACGCACAAAAGACAGAAACATAGCAAGTGATAGCTTCTAAAGCGCAACTGACTCTCTGGCTGTGTTCGCTGAAACAGTCGTCCTGACTGGCGTCGCTATGGCAACTAAAAGCATGGCCGCTGGGCGAAGCGGCTGCTGTGTAGTTCAAGCGCTGAGTGCGCTTCGCCGATCTTTTTCTTGGTTTAAATTGCGCGGTCAGCTGGATTCCCATTTAGTCGTTTATCCGTTGTGGTACTGAACAGTGACGTTAACACAGGGATGATATTCAAAATGGGTGCCAGATTATGAACAGTAGCACGCCTCGAAATACCGAGTCCATTGAAAACAACGTGGCGCCAGTGACTTTGCCATGGCTCGGACTTGAGTGTGAAACGCGGTGCGTGCGTCCACAACCGGGGTCCAGGGTGGGAACCTTTGGGCTTATTGCTGTGTTATGAAACGTTCGACTGTTGCTTTGTTCAACAGTGAGCTCGTGAGCCTCGGGAATTGAACAATCAACGTGCCAAATGTTGCGGTGGCGCGACGGGTTCGGGCATGCGCACCTGATGGAACTGGCCACATGAGTAATAATGATGGATTTTGTGTGAAGTAAAATTTAATGCCAAAGGCGAAGGAGATAAACATAGCAACATTACTCAAATTAGAATCAGGGTGAACGTGGGCGTCGGGGATTTTGATGATGTGACGACGGCCACCTTGCTTTCTGCAACTTTTGCCATGGCTCTACACTCGTTCGTATAGTGCAGTCGGGGATTGCAAAAATTGTAATTCCAGCATTCAAGTGGTAAAAACACACTTTACCATCGCAGAGCTTTTTAATTTAAATATTTTACATTTTACATTGTCTATACAATTAAGAAGTTTGCAAGAAAATAGTGCAGTTTGTACCTTGTGATACTGTTAAAACCACTTTCTCTAAGGTTCAAGAGGGTACTTGTCCAATTGCTACAAAGTTGATTTCTTAAGCTCCTAAGACAACATTTTCAATGTTGTGAACTGCTCCAGAAACTGCTCCCAAATCTTTTTGAGCAGTCTCACCCGTGTTAGTGACACCTCTTCGGAGCCATGAGAACTGAAACAACGTACTAATTGCATCGACGGCAATATGGGCAACAAGCGGCTAAATGTATGCCCACAGAACAGGTATGCCCATTGAGGAGTGGGTATGCTGAAATTTATTCATGTGATCTTGATGGGTTGAGTTGGATTTCGGGATGGGTTAGTGTCCATGGCGACGTTGGTAGTTGCTTTGAAGCCGGTTTTGCTTTCGATCCTGATCATAACGCTTTCGCAAATTTAAAGGCTACCTTTATCAAAAAAGGTGTGCGTTAGTCGTGGAAATACTGTATTCCTTTTTGCAGGCAATTTAGGGCAACTGAGGCTCTATCTAGAGTTCAAATGACTGATTGTGTGAGAAGCTAAACGACACAATGCAGCCACCACTGACTGCCCCTTTCCCTCGACTTTCTCTTGTCATGCAGGAGATCTTGCAGACACGGTTCCCGATGCCTCGGTACATTGTGTGCGACCAGGGCGGCTCCCAGGCACGTTTCCTCCTCTCTAAGGTGAACCCGTCAGTGACGCACAACAACGCCTACAACTGGGGCCAGCAAGAGTCAGGCGGATCGCCCGTGCTCACGGACGACGTCAGCCTCCAAGTCTTCATGGAGCACCTCAAGAAACTGGCAGTCTCCAGCGCCGCCTGAGCTTCTGAATCGGCACAAAAACTGTCGCTGCCTCGTCCAAACCACCAGTGCCGCCTTGGGGGAAGTTTGTGTTGGCACAAGTTTGAGAGAATATCAAAGAGAAACTATGCCTTTCCCCTCTGTTCTTTTTTGAAGCGTCTAAAATTGTCTGCTTCTCTGCTGCTTTTGCTGTTGTTAAAATCGTGGCTGTTGGCTAACAAGCGCAACCTAGGCAGTGACAAACAGAAGGAAGACAGGGAATGAGTGGAAAGGGCAGCTTAATGATCCAGTTGCAATCAGCACTTGTGTCCAGTCTTCTTCCTCTTAGTCCTTGTCTATGTTGCGCTGTGGATTGTACCTAGATTCCATACCGACTCACTCGACAGAAAATTTGGTTCAACCTTTGCCTCTTATTCAGTATTCACCCCCCCACCCCCGCGAAAAAAAAAAAAATCACCGGTGCTTGATGTCTGTCTGTGAGAATGAGGAAGCTAAGAAACTTAAATTGGGGGCATTGCGCCTGCCATGCTGAAAGATGTTTTTTTCAGTCAGAGTTTCAGCTTTGAATGAATTTCAGCAATGATTCAATGATTGAGAAAGCCCATCGAGAGTAGCACCTTGTGGAATGCTGGCTAGCATGAAAATCTACCGGCTAGCAGTGCATGTAGGTGTCTGACTTTCAAACAAAGTGCGTGCTTGCATAACAAGTCCTGAGCGATGCGAAAGAAAAAAAAAGGCACAACAGCAATTGATTTCTGTGAGGCGTAATTTGCCACTTTTGCCAGGATTTTCTAACCCAGTCTTTGATGAAATTATGCACTGAGTGTCTTTATTAGGCATTAAGTTCTCGCATTTGTATACACGTTCAGCATTTTCCTGGTTAAACTTGCTTTACTCCCTTTATTTTTTTGCATGACCACTTTCTTTAATTCTGCCGCCATTCTTTTAAGAGGCACACGTATTGAATCTGAGGCATTTGCTTTTAATTGTCCAGAACATTCCTGCAGCTTTCGTTCTTGTATTTAACTGTAGATGATATTGGTTCTGAATTGCCTGAAATAGCTTTGAACTAGAGATGCTGCCCTCCACACGTTAAGGTTGTTGGTGTACATTTTTTTTACTGTGCTCTTCTCTCCTTTCTGCTAAATTGTTTCTAGGATCAAGTTTTGTGCAATTTCCTTGTTTTTATTTTGTGCTTTCCCTGCCATATCTTTTTTTTAAACTGTACGTATGTGTATAAACAAAGTGGGAATAAATTAAAATCTTGCTCGACACTTACAATCAACGTGTCTGTTGGCATTAAGTGCATCTTTTTACAGCTTTTGTAGTGCTCTTCCGTCAGGCTTTACAGTAAATTTCGTTTCAGTTTTTATCTTTATTTAGCCAGTGCAGCTTCTGAAGTTGACACTTGTTACTGTGAATGCATGTGCAACAAACACCCAGCTATGGTTAACCGTATTTTCACTTGCATTTAATCTACACATCTCGCAAGAAAAACTGTCAGTGACTGGCTACAACAGACAAGGGTTGAATTTTGAGCCATTTGGGTGAATAAGCATCTATGAGGCCAAAGTGCGACTATCTGTGGCACTTTTAACTAGAAACGGCTTCTCCAATATTGTAATATCACGGTGTGTAATACGCTACAGGGACAGAGACAGGCGAGTGCATGGGACAAAGCACAACCAGCAATTATTTATTCAGAAAAACAACATCCATACGCCAAGCACCCCTGTTTCCACCACCATTATGTGAAGCTGTTAAACAGTGGAAACATGACTCCAGAATGTTGCAAATAAAAGAGCATCTTAACTAGTTAACATTTGGTAACTTCACGTAAACGTATGATTAGGGCTGAGAGAATAACGAATGAATTTGACACAACACGTTTGTTATATCCATTTTGTCTGTTCATTGTATTCTGATGCCTGCGACTGGGGCCGGCCATGTAACCTGTGTAGTTACGCATACATGCCATTGCATGAATGCCATCACTACAACTGCAACCGCCATCGATGTCGCCGAAAAAATAGCCTTTGCCCTAGCCTCCCTCCACTTCCCCCTTTGAAGCAGTTAACATTTTTACCGATTCACAGACGGCCTGCCACAATTACCAGACTGGCTGCATTTCTTTATCAAAAGCTTTACTCACCCCCACTAACCCCACCTGACATCTACATTATCTGTGGCTGGCAATGAAGCGTCTGACGCCTTGGCTTGCGATTTAGTGCACTGAGCCTGTGTTGGCAGTCACCAATCTCCACCCTCTCAGGACCAACCCTATCCATTGACTGGCTCCCCTCCCGAGAAGAACTTAAAACTTGGCGGCAACTCCAGACGAACACCTACCCCATCTTACGTGCCTCCACCTCATCTTCCTCACCTAACACGTTACCTTTGCACTTCGTGTCCCCATCCTGGCTCGGTTATGGGCGTGCCAACACACCCCAAGTTATTTGCCCCACTTCCCAACCCTCCTTCAAGCAGTGAAGCGCTTCCCTGTCCAGCCCAGACCTGGATACCCAGTTCAGCCTGGTGACTTGAGCAACGACAGCCGGTCAAAGACAAGGAATGCCTTTCACAGGGCAGGGCCCGTAACATCAGCCTCTGCTCAGTAAATATTTACTCTATTTTCTTTGTGTCTCTCTCAGAAACAACACCACAGCACTCGTATTCCTTTTTATTTCCTAAACTTGCAAGCAAACCTATTGTAGTTAATGATTATTAAGGTTGGGCAGGACATATACTGACCGGAAACTTGAATTACGTGCAATTTACTCGTTTCAGGCTGAATAAATGTATCCTGCATTACATTACTGGGACCAGACAGACTGCTCTCTGGTTGAGTAACCATGTATGTTTTATCGTGCTTCCAAAGTCTATGGCAGTTCCTTCAGTCTCCATTGCAAAAACAGTTTTTGAAAAAAAGCTGAAGCTCGCAACAACAGGAATAAACAATCCATTGTAGGTAAAACTGAACCTGAGTGACACCTATCGTTTTTCTGTATCCTTCACCTTCTCTGCAAATGGTTCTTTTGTAATGTGCTACAGTAATCCCTCATTAACTCGCACTCTGATATTTCGAAATATCGGAAAGTTGAAACATTTTTTTCGCCGTGCCTCCCATAGTATTTGCCCCCCTTTAGCTTAAAACTTCGCTTATCTCGAAATTTTCAGCGGATTTTAGGGCTTCGAGTTAACGAGGGATTACTGCATATGTAGGGTTCTTCGTTTTCAGGTTTTATATTTTTTGAAAATCGGGGGGGGGGGGCTAAAAAGGGGGGGCTGTTTTTCAAACTCTTTTTTCAAACCCCTCCCTTTTTTTCCACTCCACATGCATGACAACCGAAAAAAAAAAAGAAAAGAAAATCCCTACTCTATCAAGTTTTCATACGACCCATTAAAAATTGAAAACTTGGATGAAGACTGCTTACTTACTGCTCTAGTACGCCAGCTGTAAGGACCCGCACCTATGCCGCCCTTTCCGGGTCTTTTATAAGTAATGTATGCCGCATAAACGTAATAGCAGCCTTACCCGCTCAGCAGTAAATATACTCATGTTTTTTGGGAAAGCACCTTTTCTTCAAACTTTTTTGCTTGCAATAGACAAAACATGCAAACCTGTAAAAAATCAATCTATTGCATCTAAACTTTATTCAGAATTATCATGAGTTCTTTTGTGATGGTGACCTTGTTTTAATCTGCAACGATATGATTATTTTATGTTTTACGTATAGTGCTTTAAATTTCTGATCCTAGCTTGTTACACGAAATGTTGGCCATGCAAAAGTTAAACTGAAACAGTGATTAAATCAAGCCATTGCAGTTAACAATACATAAATGTGAAAGCCGTGGTTATTTCAATAATAAAAAGTGAAAGTCGGTGTTTCCATCCAAGTGCTTTCAAAGCTAGCACTACTAAGCCTACAGTGCCTGCTATCCCCCTTCCTTTCTCGAAATTCTGCAGTGTAGCGCGCACACGCCATTTCACATGCCCCTTGGTGGCCATTCGTGAGCTGAAACTTTTGTGGCAGACAGAAACGGGAGAGGGATAGTAAGGAAAGGGATGAGGATCAAAGACGGACAGAGGAAAGGAAGGACAAGAATGAAGGTAGGATGGGGAGGAACGCTATGGGGCGAGAGTGGCAGACATATATGGATATTTGACGTCATTGCAATGAAGCACGCAGATACACGGCCAATTTAATTGGGTGGCCAAGTAGGGTGGCTCATCCCCAGTACACCTTGAGTGCTTATTTAGCCGTTAAAGTAATGGAAATGGTTTATTTGAGCGTTCTGAAGTGTGAGTGGTTCCCTAGTCTGGGAGTCCACGAGGGGAGCAGAAAGCCTTCGTCGCTCTCTATGTCCGGAGTTGCTGTACGTCCAGATGGCCGCTGGTCACCTGCAGGTTCTCCCACAGCTCAGGGATGGAAAGAGGGGATCGGAGGGGCGGAAGTTTGGGATTGCTCTCACACTGTATTACAACATGAGGTAGAGTTCAGGGTTGTGAACAGAACTGGCATTCAGTAGAGTATAGGTGATATTCATTGAAAAGTTTAGCTGTCAATGTCTTCGCTTGGCGACACTGGAAACGGCCACAGACATGGCCGATGCGCCACGGACATGGTGCGGCTTGGGCCACTGCGCCCGCACGCCGAAGAAATAAAAACACCGGCGTGCGTCGTCTGCTCCATTTCAACCCAATTCTCAACGGTGGCGTCAACAGGGATGTTATTAACCGCACTCACATTGGAGTCGAGGCAATACTTTGCGTTGAATGGGGTAGACTTTGGAACGTCCTTACCACATCGTGTGCTTAGCACGGACAAGTACCGCCATCCCGCGGAGCCCGACGTAACCAGTGACAGCACACTCACACGGTTGCCTGCATGTGCACCTCGCCAGTGAATACAAGCAATTGACTTAAAAACATTCGATGCAGGCGAACTGGGTGAGGAAAGGTATTGGTTTGTAGTCTGCGGAGTAGCGATTCTTCTTCCTTGGAGAGTGCAGGGTGAGGGGTAGGAAAGTGCAGCCTGTTGGACCGGTAATAATGCGTTATGTCTTGAAAGGGGACAACGCTGGGAGCAACATAGAATTATGCCCTTGCCCTCCTTGGAATGCACGTGCGTAATAGGTGTTGATGCCATTGAGCTTAGAGCCATGAAAAACAATTCAGTTTGTGTATGACTAGTGCTTTGTGTACGTATAGCAGGATGTCTTTGTAGGCTAAATAGATGGGAAAATTTCTGTCTGTCATCGAAATTAGTCTGGAATACATGCTGGGTCTGCTTGCTGGTAGATCACTGACTCACAGGCAATGAATTTGCAAGTAACTGCAGGATTACCCATCAGGCCCCGTCCGTGTGAGCTGGTCATGTGACTCTTGGGCATGTCACTGATTAGCAATTTATGACCCACAAATTACTACAGTCAAACCCGGTTATAACGAACCCGGATAGAGTGAATTATGGTATATATCGAACAAAAATATTTCAGTTATGGAAATACATGGGAAACATATTCCTTATAACGAAGTTCACATCCGATATATCGAACTCTGGGCGCCTAGAATGGGCGCCGAAATGCATGATCTCGGAGCGGCGACTGAGATGTGGATTGGCCGCGACCACGGAGCAAGAGCCGCGACTGAGACATTGCGTCTCGCACGGAGCGACGTGACGCCCAATACTTTCCGTAACTGTTTCTGACGCGCGGGACTCGTGACGGAACCCGCCCTGTCAGCGAGTCCGGACCAAGACTGAAGCATCGGTGAACTGTGGGAAGAGCTCGCCAACGTTCCCGATGATGTCGTGAGTGAAATCCGTCCAACGCTTATAATGAAGCGCTTTCGGCAGCGATGTGCTCCGCCAATGCTTCTTAGATTTTTGAGGACACGGACTCGAATTGGTGCGAACAATGTTTCGTGTAGAGAATGCTATGCTAGTTGAAGCCGCCAAAACGAAAGTGAAAACAAAAATAGCCGCTTTTTTTTTTACAACGTGGGCAGTTAAGGCGGAAAGTAGCTTTATTACTAGCAATAAATGGATTATTTTGGTATGGTAATGGCTACTGTACTGTTCGTTTCTGCATACGCGGATGGCGGAGTTGGTGAGGGGGGGGGGCTCCCGCGGATTGCGAACTCGTAACAATAAGCTCGTTATAGGCGGGTTCGGCTATATCGAACTATTGGATATATCGAACTAATTGCGGTGCATATTGCAGTTCGCTATAAACGGGTTTGACTGTAGTGACCCATGGGTGGACCATGTGACCCAAGGTAGGAGGCAAGAGAGTGCTTACATAGAGGGAGAGGAAAAGGAGAGATAGAGGGGTGGAAAGTGTGGTAGTAGACGCAGCTGGGAACAGGCAGTATATGCTTAGGGAAGTGGAGAAGAATTGGAGTGGAAAGAGTGGGAGAGAGGGTAATAGGAATGTGAGAAGGGAGAGTGGGTGGGGAAGAAGAATGGAGTGGGAGGGAAGTATGTGTTAGGTACGTTAAGGGTTTAGAAGGAGTGGCAGGGAAAGTATTTTAAAATACGTGCTCATATGCCACGTAACACCTTCCTACCCATCTTCCCCCTCCCAATTTGACCCTATTTCGATGCTCCCTCTCAATGACTAGTGCTCGACAGCTACCACTAGAAAATATCATGCATGCCTGGCTTCAAGGCTTAAATCGTCTGTCCTAAGTACGTCCCAAAATCTTTTCACAACATATTCCATTTCTCGTACGCTCCATAGTGGCCCAGGAAGGATGCATCAAAGCGCATACAAAAAAAGAAACCCACAAAGAAATATCGTCACCACCATCAGCATCATCATTTATTTTCTCTTGCAGCCTCCAGGGGCATAAAATGAGGAGGGGGGGGGGGTGGAGCAGGTATCCAAAAAAAATTTAAGTAAGCAGCTATAGCATCCTAGTACGGTTGAACCTCGATTTAACGAAGTCACCGGGACCAGCGAATTATTTCGTTAAATCGGGAACTTCATAAAATTGAGAAAACTAGAAATTCCGTTTGACAAAACGACAAATTTATTGCCAAGTGAAAAAGCTCGTGATTTTCACCTGCACAACGCCTCATGAGTGGCAGGAGCACACACTTTTCGTAGCAGGCCATTGAAGTCAAAACATCCTCAACACCCTCGTGTGCCCCAGCAAACCGCCTCAGAAGGTCGACGGCGTCCATCACCTGGCTGGGCACGGGAGCTTTGGCGGTATCCGGATCGTTCGCATCTTCAGACTCCTCTTGTGCGCCAGAAACAATTTCTGCACTATCTCTATAGGCAATAAACGCGGCATTTTCCGTGACTGAACTATCAGTTCTTATTTTTCCTTTCGGATGATGCCTTGGTTTGCACACGCACGGGGCACGACCAGTGACGCGAATGATTTCCCGCCGAGGTAGATACGGTTATCGCTTAGCTAAACGTGTTTCTGCTGCTCACGCTCCGTTCGGGCTGAGCGGACCGCTGGCAGCGAGCGCACTGTAAAAAAAAATCACGCCATATCCTCGGAATGAATGATGATAAGTGGGGCGAAGCTCGAGAGGGGGAGATCATCGGTAACCGTAACTCTCCCGTGAAAGTTCGCCCATTACATCATTAAGAAAGACGTAAGACTGTGTGCGTACATTGTACAAATCAACTTTTATTTTCGGAGTCAATGCTCCCAGGCCCAGACCTGGTGAAAGACCCCGCGCCATCGAGGACTACCCCGCACCTCCACCACAATTTGTCACGTAGGATGGGACACAACGGTAAAGAAAGAACTTTTATTTAGGGCGAACTTGTGCCCGAACAAGACGAGAGGAAACGAGCAAAGGTCCTTGCGTCTCGTTCGATCTCCGAGAACGACTGCCTGCATTCGTGGCGTGATCTCTTGCGTGATCTCCCCCTCGCAGTGCACGTGCGCTCGCGCCTCCGTTGGCGAACACAGACAAGCTCGCGCTCCCGGTGCCGAGTTTGCGCTGCCGGTTGCAGCCGGTTCTTGCGCGTGCAACGCGGCCCACTTTGCGACATCTCCGAAAGCATGCGGTGGTCACGTACCTCGAGACACAAGGGATGGACAGACCCAGATCTTCGCCCCTAAAACATTGCAACTGAAGTGCACAACGAGTCTTCTTTTTGCTGAGATATAGCAGCGAAGGCATTGGTACCGGTGATATTCCGCGGCAGATCCAAAACACGTGCGGTAAGCGTTGTCGGGTCGCTCGGCCAGAGGCGATGCGTCGACTAAGGAAAAAGAGGGTTGGGAGGGTAGAGGGTTGGTTCGAAGCGCCCTCACTCTGTCAAGAATCTGCTGTATCGTTTCCTTGTTGGGTGCGCAGGCCGTATGAAAGTGCGCGCTCGCCGCTCCTCCAGTCCGGCCGTGGCTGCAGTCAAGTCTTGCGCTACTCCCGGCGCGTCGTCTGCTTCGGCGGCGGGCGGCCGCTGCACCCGACCGCGGCGGGCCGCCGTGCAGACGTACCGCGGCAGCTTTCTAGTACTGCTGTTGCTAAACTTAAACATCTATCACCTTTCCAGTCGACTAGCTTAAACGCCTTCGTCCTTCTAGTCGATGTTACCGCATCACATTTGTGCACTGTTCAAGGAAATGCGTTAGGTCGCCTGTGTGCACTTACCTGCACGCGCAGCTCATTGGCTAGCTAAGAATCGACGGTCGGCCTACATTTTAACTGTCTACATTGCGTTTAACTTCATGTACGGTAGTTTCTAAGCCAATTACCCTCCTCAGCGTAGTTTTTATAACTAGTGCGCCATCTTACCTCGACCAAAAATGACCAAACGAATTTGTGAAAGCAGTGCCTTTATAAGTGCTTTTATCTCCACGCGGCAATAGGACAGTTTTTCTGAATCTCGTCGGTGCAAGGTCCCGTTAACCAGCTTCCGATGTAGAGTTCCATGCTCAACTTTTATATTCTGCCGGGCTGGTCCCACCCATCTCGCCTTTGTGCACTCTGTGGTGCATACGAACATTAGATCACCAAAGATAAAAGTTCGCTTTACATTTCTGACGCTCAGTTCATCTGTTACAAACGCACTCGATTTTTATGAGTTCACATTAAAGCTTGAATCCGCAATTTAAAGGTGCTCATGGTACGCCTGAATTCACAAGGATATTTGACCGCCATTTTGATGTCTTGAACTCAAGAAATCCGTTCAGCTGGTCATACAAGACACCTCTCCAAAAGGCGAATGAGTCTTCAATGAGGACTTTTTTTTGAAAAAGGCTGAATTGTACATAACATGACACAAGGATGCGCAAGAAAAACCAGTGTTTGAGGGCCTCAAGAACACTGTATTTGCAGGACTCCTTATATGTATGCACGGTGTCAGCACCTTTTGATGAGTTTGTGGCGACGGGAAGCTGCCGAATTCGCTCACGCTCAAGATGTCTCAATATCACTTCGAAACATTTTTTTTGGTTGCGTAAAAAGGAAAGGGCGGCTAAAACAACAGCCCTACTGCCTGTCAATTTACAGCTGCCTACAAGCGTCTTTTTATTAGAACAGAAGTTGCATCATCAGACACTGGAAACTCCTCTCGCGATATTGTGACTGATCTCTGCCCCTCAGGTGATGAAAACCTCGTTGAAACGCCAACAGCTTTCGCCTCGTTAAGAAGATCATCGCTGTTTCAGGTACTTAATGATGATAACTATAACACCCAGCGGGTCGACTTCCACACAAGCCTTTGTTCTCAGTGCAGTAGTGCCATATACAGCAGTATTTGGGGCACGGAAAGTATCTGGAGGCACATCCCGCAATGAATACTGCACTACACTGATGTCCACTGAGCTTCCAGAAGTCGTTTCTGCGAAAACAAACGGTGGTCTCGTGGTACCATCGAAATACTTCTTGAAATTGCGCCACGTCGTGGAAAAAGGGTTTAGTGTTTACAGGATTAATGCAAGGGTTAATGTTCTACACGTTTAATGCAGCCGTTATTTGCAAATAGTGAGCGCCAATAGTGGAGGTGTTGACAGTATTGTTTGAATAAATATTACTTGCTGAGTTGGAGCCTCATCTGTTGAACTGCGATACATTCGACAATCACATTTAAGTTTTGTCGAAGAAGATTGCCAACGTGTATTCAAGAATCAGGTTCAGCCCATTACGACTGAAATCAACCGGAAAAACTAGCACGCACAGCGGTGTATGAACACAGCAGACAGTCTAGTCTGCAAACGACAGATAAGAACCAGAATTGAAGGAAGCTGGCTAGCTAGTATGCCTTCGTATTTTTTGCGGTTTTTAAGTGCGTGCGTTTTGTATAAGTCGCCCCATAGCCTACGTTGTGATAAATCAGGCAGTTTTTTTTAATTGGTTACTCTTTTATCGTGTGTGACTTTTTTCTTTTGAAATTGTGTAAACCCTGGGGTGAATAAAATTCGTGTACCGTTTGTTGCTTCCTCCGTGTGCCTCTCTTCTGGAACGTTTCGAGCAAATATGCCTTACACCGTGAACGGCTGAATGCGTATTCGCTCATATGTAATCGCGTACGGCACATATGTAATTCTGTAAACAGCTGCTTTGAGAGACAGTAATCTGTTGTTTTAGCCACCCTTTTCTTTTTACGCAACCGAAAAATGTTTCTATGTGGTATTGAGTCATCTTGAGCGTGAGCGATTTCGGCGGCTTCCCGTCGCCACAAACACATCAAAAGGTGCTGACACCATATAAGGAGTCCTGCAAATCCAGTGTTCTTGAGGCCCTCAAACACTGGTGTTTCTTGCGCATCCTTGTGTCATGTTATGTACAATTCAGCCTTTTTCAAAAAAAAGTCCTCATTGAAGACTCATTCGCCTTTCGGAGAGGTGCCTTGTATGACCAGCTGAACGGATTTCTTGAGTTCAAGACATCAAAATGGCGGTCAAATATATCCTTGTGAATTCAGGCGTACGATGAGCACCTTCAAATTGCGGATTCAAGCTTTAATGTGAACTCACAAAATTCGAGTGCGTTTGTAACAGATGAACTGAGCGTCAGAAATGTAAAGCGAACTTTCATCTTTGGTGATCTCATGTTCGTATGCACCACAGAGTGCACAAAGGCGAGATGGGGTGGGACCAGCCCAGCGAATATAAAAGTTGAGCATAAAAACTCTACATCGGAAGCTGGTTAACAGGACCTTGCACCGACGAGATTCAGAAAAACTGTCCTATTGCCGCGTGGAGATAAAACCACTTATAAAGGCACTGCTTTCACAAACTCGTTTGGGTCGTTTTTGGTCGAGGTAAGACGGCGCACTAGTTATAAAAACTACGCCGAAATGGTAATATGGATTAGAAACTACCGTACATGAAGTTAAACGCAGGCCGCGGCGGCCACTTTTCTGATGGAGGCGCAAAGCAGAACGTCGTGTGTACGAGGTTTCGGCGCACGTTAAAGATCCCCAGGTGGTCAAAATTAATCCGGAGCCTTCCACTACGGCGCGCCTCATCGTCTGCGTTGCGTCGGCGCGTTAAACCCCACAATCAATCAAGTTAAACGAAATGTAGACAGTTAAAAATAGGCCGACCGTCGATTCTTAGCTAGCCAATGAGCTGCGCTTGCAGGTTTGTGCATACAGGCGACCCAACGCATTTTCACTTAAACAGTGCACAAATGTGATGCGGTAGTGTCGACTATAAGGACGAAGGCGTTTAAGCTAGTCGACTGGAAAGGTGATAGATGTTTAAGTTTAGCAATAGCAGTTACTAGGAAAGCTGCCGCGGTAGGTCTGCGCGGCGGCCCGCCGCGGTCGGTGGCAGAGCGGCCGCCCGCCGCCGAAGCAGACGACGCGCCGGGAGTAGCGCAAGACTTGACTGCAGCGCCGCTAGTTCTCGCGACCGCCGTTTGACCACCCTCCTCCGCTGGCGGGGATGCGGAGTTCCGAAACTGAGCTTATTCTAGTAACGTTGGGAAACAGTTCACAACGATTGAGGGCCGGGGTGCTCTCCGCGATTTTCCCTGAATGCTTCGTTAAATCGGGTTTGGCGGCGAAGTTTGTTTCATTGTTTCAAGTTACTGAAGTGATATGTAAACATTGCGAGATTACTTGCGCAAATTGTAGTCGGGAGTCCCCAGACCATGTTTCGACCACCCTGGGCCGTTTACGCGATTTTATTTAGTAGAAAAATTAATTCGAAAATGCTGTCCTCCTCTCTTTACGCTCGCCCATTTTCTGCGGCGTTTTCGTGTGACGTCGAGAGGAGCCGAGCTCGCAATTGGCTGCGCTACTGCACGGCTCCCCTGCCTTCAGACAGTCAGTCGGCCCAGCGTTTCGTCCGCCGGCCGCCGACGGGTCGTTGCAATTCGTTCGCTCAGTTGAAACGAAGCCAGGACACGTTTGTGAATAGTAGAATCTGCCTTTCTTTACTTGGTTAGTTTGTACACTGTATCTAGCTCCAAGTCAAGGTCGCTTCACACAAGCGCTGCACAAGCGCACATGCGACGCTTCGCTGACTGGTACGCCAGTAGGAAAATATAAGGCCTCTTGAAGGCGGGAGAAGAGTCAGCGAAGTCAATATATATAGGTACTAAGGAAATAAAATCAACTGATATTTTACCGTACAGCGTAAAAATAGGGTGCGGGAAGCACTTTTTTGCGCTGGGCGAACAAGCACAGCGGTCAGCAGCACGACTACGCATCTGCGAACGCTTTTCCGTCTACGAAATGCAATTGCTAGACGTGAGCTATTGTGGAAACTCGGGCGACGCTTACTGCGCGAGCGCAATACAGCAAATAGTCACCTAAGCTGCTTGAAATGCCAAAACTAAATAAAAGTGTAAACTGGTTGTACAATATATACCATATATTACCAAGGCCAGCTGAGCTCGCCCCGTGGCTGCATCGTCTGGGGCGCTAGGTATGTCCGCGCAAGTATTTTGCAAGTCACCAGTTCGAATCCCCGCGGGTACGTGCTTTTTTTTTTTTTAACTTTTTCGTTTTCCGCCGATGTTTTCTATATTGAGTTCACCTTTTTTTGGGCCGCAACGTTCATGGCTCCACGAACTAGTTCACAAAACGCGCGCAGGCTGGTACTGGCGCGCTAGCGAGTTTTCGTTGGCGTGCTGTTTTTGTAAGCACCTACTGCTTGCAGGCAGTGGGCACAGGCCAGAATGAACAGACCCTTGGCCTGGTGCGAACACGCTTTTTACGATACAGGCATGAGGGAGGCAAGCTCCAAATATGGGGGAAAAGCGCATGACATTTGGGCGTCTGCGGGTACGCGGAGGGCGTTCATGCACTGCGTAGGTTTCGGCTAATGAATGCTACGATTCCAAGCCGTCCTAGGAGGCTTATCTTTATGCATTTTTACAGCTGACAACATGGCAGAAGCGCGGTACGAAAGCCCCAACCACATGGAGCGATTTTGCAAGCGACTTGGGGAGCGACGCGACTAGCGACGAACTACTTTTCGCCGCGGACCAAGTCGCTCATCGAATCGCTCGGTTCTGGGCAGTTCTGGTATGGTCCTAGATTCTAGGGACCATAGTTTGGCCTCAGCGACTAGCCAATAGGAGAGCCCCTACGTAAGCACGCAACCTCCGGTTTTGGAAGAGAACGGGGGGAAGATTTTGCAAATCCACGCAGACGACGTTTGCGGTGCAGCGGCAAAGAAAGCTTTGCGTGGCAAAGCTTGTGTACACGCTGAAGCAGAAGCAAGAAGGCTCCCGCTCACACTGGGTGAGACCCGTGTGGGAAAAACGACGTCAAGAAAGCGAATTCTTCACGGCGTTCATGTTGGAGCCGAGAATCGAGGCGCAGAAGGAAAAGCGTGCGCTATCGCTAACCCAAACCAGTTTTAGAGATGCAATGAAGTGCAAAAAGCAAGGTTGAAAGGCGTAATACTTTTTAGTCATGCTGTTTTATGACAAATGAACAAAAAAAAATGTTTGCAAACAACCAGCGTACCAAGCGCGTTACTATGCGCAGTGCGGAAACATTGAAATCGCCATCCTCAGTCGCATGCTCAGTCGCTCGAGCCGTCGCTGTCATGTGGTTGCCTCGGCGAGCGACTTCGGGTCGGCGACTGCGGATCCTAGTCGCGTCGCTCGTCGCGTCGCTGGAAAAATCGCTCCATGTGGTTAGCGCTTTATTGAGAATGCCCATCCAACAACGCCAACGGTTGTGTTTTACAGAACCGAAACCGAAACAGAATTTTGTTTGGTTGCTCACCTTGGGCATTGTCCAATCACGGTGCCCGCTCCTCCTAACGTCACAGCTTTAGTTGGTGCGGCCGCCGCGAACCGCGCATGGCAGTTTTTCTTCTTTCGCGCTTTGTAAAATAATTACCGATTTGTCAATCGTAAAAACGATGAAAAGTGTGCTAATTTGAGCCAGTCTACACAGTGCAAGCAAAAACGGGAGCTTGACAAATTCACTTCAGTGTCCCTTTAAGCCAAAGGGCAACTGCGAGGGGAATCTAGATTTGTTCGTGAAATCGAAAAATTCATAAAATCGGGTTTCGTAAAATCGAGTTTCAACTGTAGTGGCTTTCATGTAAACAAGAGCAGCAGCAGCAGCAGCATACCCAGCTTTCTCGCTCAAAATTACAACCCCGCGGGAACCTAGAAAAACCACTTTAGGCAAATGATATTTGGCATAAAGCTAGTAGTCAACGTGAAGATAAAACGCTAAAAGAACATTTCAGGTTTCTGAATATTTTTTTGTGTAATTCGCTGTCAAATCAAACTCCCCATGCATTTCTATGGGATAGTTCCCATGGCTCAGGAACCCAGTCGCGCAACGTGCGCGACTTGAAACTGTGGACAAAGCAAGTATTCACTTCAAATATTAGATGTGCAAAAGAACATTTTCATTTCACTAAAAAATTGCAGAGTAATCACTGTTGAAAGGACTGCCATGAGCGGGAAAGCTGCACATGGGAAAAATGAAATCAGGGTAGACATATGACATTGTGCGTGGGCCACGAGAAAATATCTAGGCCCTTTTCTTAGACGGTTAAAATGCGAAGCTTCCTCCCATGCTGCCTGAGACTGTAAAAGACCAAAATCCAAACTGCTTCCACCGGGTCGGAATGGTGCTGTTGGACACATGTCAGCTTCATAACGTGAGGGACTCGGATTCGATTCAAACCATGGGAAGCGTTTTTTCTTGAGGGGCTTGGTTTGCCTCTGTGGAAACCCATTGCCTATCCTGCAGTGCGTTTTGGGCGTAACGGTATGGATCTTGGGCTATGACTTTAGAATTTGAATGCTTTAGACCAGAGAAGGCTTCACGTTTCAACCATCTTTCACTTCAAGCACGATCATCATCAGCGAAAGTTCCTGCAGTACGTCTCAAGGCAACGTTGCCACCAGTGAGGCATAAAAAGCTTTGCTTTACGAAACGGTGCACCTGCATGGCCACGTCCAATACATGTCTTGGAATGGAAGCTGCTGGTACAGTTGCTTACGATGGCAGCCTACTAGAAATTATTTCACTGTCCACATACACATATTACGGCGACCAGTGGCGTAGCCAGAAATTTATTTTGGGGGGTCGTTCCTTTGCCGTAGTCTGAAAGTCAATTGTAAATTTTATGCACGTTTACTCTTTTTTTAAGAGAAAAGAATAAAACATCTGCTAATAAAAATTTCAGGGGGGTTCGAACCACCCCCCTCTTTCGACCCCTGTGTGGTGTAAACTTGAAGGAGTACTGGCACCAAAAATTTTTTGTTCCTTTTTAAATGCAGAGCATTTCTTTTAAATCACAATGTTAGAGAGAGAGAGAGAAACAACCTTTATTAGAGCCTGCTGTGAAACATGTTTTGCGTCCGTAAGTCGGCGTCCGCAGCCAGCCAGCACGTGCGCCCCTCCCCCGCTCCTCCTCGCTCTCAACAACAGGTGCGGGCGCGCATGCGCGTGCTCCGGCGCTGAAAAGGCATTGCAGCAGCAGGTGCTACCTCCTCTCCCTCTACTGCGCGCGCTACGAATATATACTATAAAAAGTTCATCTCAGAAGCTAGCTGCAGCACTGTGGAGGCTACATTGTTGTCCCCCTCAGGGCGCCTAACTCACCGCGAAGGAAGCGACAAAAGGGGCCGGGGCCGTGCGGTGCCACTTGCCGAGAGGGGAGAAGGGAGTGTCCTTTCAGGACCCCCTTCACGGCGGATTAGGCGCCCTCAGTGGGCGCGTATTGATAACAATGTAGCCCCCACAGTGCTGCAGATAGCTTGTGAGATGAACTATAGTTGCCCGAGCGAAGGATCCGCGGCCCGACGTTGACGTTTGGCCGCGGCTTCTCGTGCACGAAGTTCGGCGTCGGCAGCGCGCCGTCTCGATCCAACCAAATTTCCCCGCAGAGAGGGTGGGGTGCAAACGATGGCAGTAAATAACACGTTACGTACTTACGTCTCTCTCTCTCTCTCTCTCTCTCTCTCTCTCTCTCTCGCAACCCAACTACCCAACCCCTACGACAACAACTACAACTACCACCGCCAACTACCACAACCTACGCCACGTGACCACCCCCAAAGCTCTGCATTTACTCGTGTCCCTCGCGCGGGGGCATGCGACGGAGGATTTTTTATTGATTTTATCAATGCTTAACGGCCTGGCCAACCCAAAACAGCACTTTAAAAACTTTAGCGCGCGATAAAAATAATGGCCCGAAAATCATCCCTTTTGGTTTCCCGCGCTTCTAGCTTGGAGGGTGCGTGTGACAGAATCACAGAATGACCTCACCATTTTGTGCAGACGTCAAAACACCGCAAAGGCCGGAGGAGGCGTTGTTTCGACTACTCCGCCGCCGGAGCTGAGCGGATGAGTTGCCTGAAC